>PVKM010024681.1:5302-20492 GCA_004027735.1 Carollia perspicillata
TGGACCCGTCCTCCTGGGCCTGGCTGAGTGTCAGGCAGCCCCGGGGAGACATTCTCGCAGGCCCACCACTGGCAGTCAGTGCACTGGCTCAGACCCAGGCTGCAATTCCTGCTGCCACTCACTCCCTGGCTGTGGGACCTTGCACAAGTCTCCTCTCCTCTCCGTGCCCCGCGCCCTCGTCCATGTGTACAGGGCTTCAATGGGAGCTGAACAAGATAATCCTCAGCCCCAAGCCTGGAACACGGTTAGCTCTGTGATTGCTGTTGCTGCTGCCTCAGAAGGCTCTCCAAGAGCCAGGAGCAGCCGGTACACTGGCCGCACTGCCACCCGAAGTAGACGAGGTGGGGCATTTTAAGGGCCCCTCCCTCACCATCAGGATGTCAACCTCTGGAATTCCCTCCCACAGGAGATGCCGGTCCTCAGAGCCCCAGGGGGAGCCTGGCTGGCTTGGACAGCTGCAGATAGGACAGGTTAAGACGCCTCACCCATTTACCGCAGGTGCACAGCCTTGCAAAGGTATTTGGTGTGTGCCATGACAGGTAAACGGCTGACACCTCTAAGCCAGCCCCACCCCCTGCTCCCCAGTACAGATGAGGCGATGAGACGCAAGACTAGCAGGGAGTTGCCCAAGGACACAGAGCCAGTTGTGGCAAAGCCCAGACTTTTCCATCGAAGGGTGGTTCTGTGCGTGAGGAGAAGGTGGTTCAGACACAGTAATGGGAAACACAAGGGGAAAGGATCTGATGTGCAGAAATGCCATTTCCACAGGGCTCCGCAAGGCCTCCGAGACTCCTAGCCAGGCTGCCTAAAATTAGCACCGGGTGGGGCTGGAAGGCCCCCCGCTTCTCAGAGGGCCATCCCCATGCCCCTCTCAAGAAACTCAAGTGCAACCTGAGGCCAGGGCTGAGGTGTGGTATTGTGACAGGGACAGAGAGAAGGACTCTACTCAGGGTCAGAGTCATCTCTGTCCAGGCTGCCCTTTGCCACCAGCACTGCTCAAATGAAAAGCCATTTAAACACAGGGAAGAATTAAGGCAGGAGACTTAGGCTGATGAGCTGTGCTGGGTGCTTTCACATTTAATCTTTTTTACAACTCCAGAGATAGACCTCTCCATTTCATAGCTGTGGGACCCAGTTCAGAGAAGTTAGGTAACTGGGGCAAAGTCACCCAGCCGGTGCACAGAGAGGCCAGCGTTAGGAACCTATCACCGAAAATGCCTAGTCAGGCTTGCAGGGCTAAGAGCCAAGGAGCCTCAGAAAGGCAGCCATGTGTGCCCCAGGCTCAAGAGCCGGGGCCCAGCCTGGCTGACATTCTAGCGGAGGAAATGTGACCCAGACAGCACTGAGGAAGGGAGGGGCGATGGGTGTCTCTTGGCTGTGCCGCAAAGCTGGCTCTGTGACCTTGGGGAAACCACTTCACCTCTCTGAACCTCAGGTGCTGGGCACTGGCAGGGAAGCAGATAACCCTGACTGGCTCCCGAAAAGGGAAGTGAACCGAAACCACTGAGCCCATTAGACACCTTGAAGGCTGATTCAAGGTTCTCCTGAACTCACAGTTGTTGGTGACTCGGGGGCTGGAAAGCAGAAATCCCACACCTGTCCTCCCCCAGGCCCCAGGGAGCCAGGCCTTTCACTTCCCAGTAAAGAAATCCAGGCCTGGCAGGTCGTGGCAAATGGCCAAGCTTCACTCCAAGCCTGAGTGGGCAGCCAAGGCCTGAGTCACTCCCTCCTGGCCAGGAGCGGAGGGCAAGTTGCCCCAGTGTTGTTCTTTTGACCTTGTCCAAAGTCATCCCGGCCAGCCTCCTGCAGGGCCAGTAGGGTCCACCAAGGAGGATGTGGGAGCCCTGGTGCCAGAGTTGTAGGTTCTCCTCTGACTGCACCTAATAAGATAATGTGACTTGGAGAAATCATCTCCCTTCTCTGAACCTCAGCTTCTTCGTTTGTAAAAATAGAGATAAGGCCTACCTGGCAGGGGTGCTGTGATAAAACGTATAGGGTGCCTGAGCATAGTAAGCACCCAGTGAGATAGGCTGGCCTGAAGTCACGCCAGCCTCAGGCCTTAGCCCGCGCACACCCTGAGCGACGTTATCCCATCTCCACCCTGAGTGCCGGCCCCCAAATGCTCTGGCCTGGAGGTCTCTCGGAGCACACCGTTCAACTCTGCACTTAGCCATCCGACCTGCTGCCTCCACACGGGTGTGCAGTCACAGCTCCAGCAGAGCAGGCCGCCCACTGTCGTGATGTCTTCCACCCCAGCCTGCTCCTCCTGGCTTTCTCCTACACCCACCCCACACCCAGCGGCCAGCACTTCCCGGCCCCACCCCCACCTCAGGCATCTGAAAGTGGATGGGACTGCCACAGGCCATCTGCGTCCCTGCACACCCTGCACACCCTGGGCTTCCTGCTCTGAATGTCCCCTGAGGGACAGGAACGAGGGACAGATAGGATCTAGTGATCCACCTGACTTTGCTTTCATCACAGCCTGCAGAGGGACTCGCTGTCTCTTCTCTCCGACCTGGGCCCAGGCCAGTGCCACCACGCCAGGCCACCAGGTGGTGTCCCAGGGCGCAGGCCGTGGCTGCTGCCTGAGGAAAGGGCCAGCGGAGCCTCTTCTCTCTTGGAACCCAGGAACCTGCCCCACGCCCACCCTTGGCCTGACTAACAGGGAAAGGTGCCACCCAACCCCCGCAGGGGTCTTAGAATTCGAGATTCGAGAGTTTCAGAATAATCTATTCCCAAGGTAGGACATACAAGGCACACATGCCATCGATTTCCATCCCGCGTCCTTGGCAGGCATCACTAATCCATCCAGGTATTAATGTCCTCAGAGCTGTTTTTTTAACAAAGCACTCTGGGCAAGCCACTCCCAAGTGGTTGGAACTGGCAGGAGAGACTCATCCTGCTCGCCAGCCCCTTCATTTCCCGAATGGGAAGAGCAGGCCCCGGCTAACGCTGCCCCATCAGGAATCCAGGCTGCAAACACCAGCAGGGCCAGAATGAGGTCATAGGGCCCCCGGGACGCTTGCGTAACCATGGTTAAGTTCTGGGGAAACCTCAAGTGGCTGATGGCGTCATTAACGGAGCGGCCGCTGGGCCCTTGCCCGTGTGTCACCTCAGATGCCATGGGAGTGGGGTGCAGGGAAGTCTGCCGAGCTTCTTGGCTTCTGCACTGGAGAGGCCGCCAAACAGGGAGAAATGAAGGGACAGTGGGACAGAAAGACAGAGAGAGGTTCTCGGGGTCTGTGAGTGTGGGTATGTGTGTGAGCTTCCAGCAGGGAGGAGGAGGGGACAGCCCTGACAGAGGCATCTTGTCTGCCTGCCCCTGCACAGGCTTGTTTTCTTCCCAAGCTATTAATGTCACTGCAGCTTCAAAAGCCGGGTGACCTTTAAATGCGCAGCCGCCTCCTCCTGCCCAAGGCGCGGAAACGGCTTAATGGGAACTCCAACGGCCACAGCTGCTGAGGCCGCCACAAAGCCATCCTCATTCCCTAGGTGCCTGGAGCGCCTGGGCAGCCACACCTGTGCCCACCTCCAGGGTGGGGCCGTGAGTCAGGAAGGGCAGAGGACCCTTGGGCACAGCAGCTGGGGAAAGGAGGCCTGGTTGGACCTGAGAGGAGAGGGAGAGGGACAGACTCACTCAGCTCTGCCAGGCCCTGCTGTGTGATGTTGGGTTAGCCATTCACCTCTTCCAGCCATCCCCCATCATTTAGTCTAAACTAAGGAGGGTGGGGAAGAAAATCTGCCTCCCCTGAAAACAAATCCTTTAAAATTCTACAGAAGAAAAAAAGGGGGAACGCCCTGGCCAGGCGGCTCAGTTGGTTGGAGTGTCATCCCAGGAAGCAAAAGGACGCGGGTTCAATCCTAGGTCGGGGCGCAAACGGGAGACAACCAATCAATGTCTCTCTCTCTCTCTTTTTATTTTTAAAGATTTTATTTATTTATTTATTTTTAGAGAGAGGGGAAGGGAAGGAGAAAGAGAGGGAGAGAAACATCAGTGTGTGGTTGCCTCTCACAAGCCCCCTACCAGGGACCTGGCCCGCAACTCAAAGATGTGCCTCGACTGGGAATCAAACCGGTGACCCTTTGGTTTGCAGTCTGCACTCAATCCACTGAGCCACACCAGCCAGGGAGTCTCTTATATTGATGTTTCTCTCTCTTCTCCACATCCTCTCTCTCTAAAATCAATAAACATATCCTCGGGTAAGTGTTAAAAAAAAATGGAAAAAGGAAAAAAAGATATTTTCTCTCCTCATTTTTTGTCTCCCTTGCCCCAACTTCTGTGGCCAGGTCTGTAGCCCACGGGGACGGTCTAAAGCAAGAGGTAGCAAAGGAAGGTAATAAAATCCTTCAAATGTGAAAGGACTGGCCCCGCAGCCTCAGTCCTAAGGACACCATCACTCACATCTGCTCCCGAGGCCCAAATATCAGGCTTGGCTGCATAAAAGGCACAATCAAGAAGCCCAGCTCTGCCTTCCATTTGAAAAGATCCCAAATGAAGCTCCTCAGGCCTGAAGACCATGTAATTTGCTTGGTTCATCTTGGTAGCTAATGATGGTAATAATAATAATAACAACAACAACAACAACAACAACATAACCTACTTCCTGCTTCTTGATGTGCCAACTGCTGTTCCAAATGCATTCTGCATGTCACCTCTTTGCATCCTCCCTACAGCCCTGTGAGGTACTTATTACCACTGCTATTTCCTCTTTACAGATAGAAAACCGAGGCACAGAAGAGTCGAGTAACTTGTCTAAGGTCACACAGTTAAGTGCCACGCTGCCAGCTGAGCCCAGGAAGTCTGACTCCCACGTCGGCATTCTTAATCAACGGGCTGGACCATCCCTCCGAGGTCCCTGCAGCGGAGCGCGGAACTCGGCACACGGCAAACACTCAGTAACTGTGAACTGAAGTGAGTCCCTAACTGGACACAGTTGCCCCTGGAGAGGCTAGGGGAGTCTTCGGGCAAAGCCTCAGGAAGTAAGAACCCTGGTCATTCCCTTACAAATCTGTTTCCCACCCCACCAAGATTATCAGTTGCCAGGACTGTTTTCCTCCTCTGCCTGAGATGTGGGGACTATTTCCACAACAATACCTCTCTCTATTCACAGACATCACCAGCTCAGCCAAGACACTCAACCCAGATGCCTGGGAGGAGACCAAACCTCACCGCCTCACCTGGAAGCCCTAGGTCTGAGCAGGCCCTCTGGGCTGGCCCATATTGTGCCTGGATTGTGCATACCTGGCCTACCCTGGGAGAAGGGGACCACTGGCAGCTCAGGTGCATGGCAGTGAGGCTGGGCTGGATCTGGGCAGGAGCTCATGCTGGCCCAGGTGCATCCCCTTGGAAAAGAGGAGTCAGCTGCCCCTCCCCAGGCCTCTCCTTTAGGCAGTTAGGGTACATGTCCCCGCACAGGACAAGGCTGCATGGTCTGGGGCTGAACCCTGACTCTGGACAGCCCCAGGAGATGTCTCTGGGCCCCTGGGCCAGGTGGTCAGTCAATGATCTCACATTTAGTATTTATTGTAATTTAGCACCTGAGCATGTCCAGGGAACCCAGACCAAGGAACCAAGATTAGGGATAGGCGCTGAGGGTGAGCAGGGGAGTGTCCTGGGAACAGAAGTCCCAACTCCTGCTCCCTCCCCACCCCCACGCCCCCACTAACAAATACTTCTTTGCTCCTACCCACTGATCCTAATTCCATTTCCATGGCATTCAGATAATGTATTTAATGAAACACTGTACAACAGTAAACAAAAACGAGGCATCTCAGAATGTCTCCATGCCCAAGACTCATTGCCAAGGGGAACGATGCAAGGCACACACCCAAGTATAGTCCCTGCAGGCACAGGGACTGGGAGCTACTGGAGGTCCGGCTCCAGACCGCCGTAATAAAGAGACTATCGTGATTAAGTGAGTGGTGATCTTTTTGCTGGTGGAGGGTCTTGCCTTCCATTTGTAAACAGTGCAACATCCGTGAAGGACGACAAAGTGACACACAATGAAACAAGCTCTGCCTGTGCACTGTGGTGCATGTGGTGTGTGTGTGTCTGTAGGTGTGTGTGCAGGGCGGGGTCAGGGGGCAAGCACTCTGAAAACGGCCCTAAGAAGCCAGTAATGCAGGCTGCTGCTGGGAGCATTAGGTCATGAGAGACAGATCAGGGAAACTTTTCTCTGTAAACCCTTGTATCTCTTTTAAATTTGCTTCATGTTTATTTATTTATTTTAAAACAAAACCAGCAAATAACCTATAAAGAATATCAAAGTGATAGCCTTGCCGGTGGTTTTTTTTAATGCTCTTTTTGCATTATCTGCAATGGACATGAATTACTTTTTAACAATAATTGTAGCAAATCTCTATGAGCACGTGCTATGTGGCATGTGCTTTCCAAGCACTCAGCAGGTATAATCTGCCCCACAAGAAATGAACTGTTATACCCACCTCGCAGAATGGAAAACCGAGGCTCAGAAAGTTTAAGTAACTCATGTAGGGTTACATAGTCAGGGACAGACAAAATGTGAATCCCAACAGTCTCCCCCACCCACACCCATAGTCCATGCTCTTCCTAACCTCCACCTTATATTGTCTCTTGAATTAAAAAAATAAAATAAAACCCAAACAAACAAAAACTGAATGACTATAGAAAAATATCTTTAGAAAAAAATGAACCATACAGCCTCCAGGACTATAAAACTTTTATAACCCTGAGAACCTCAACGCAATCCTTCCTGCCCGCCTATGGCAGAAGGCCTCCTCCAGTCCTGCCTCAGCAGGTACCAGGCTCGGCTCCTCCCCTGGAACGGTGCACCGCATCCCTCATCCCTCGTGGTCAGAGACCTGTCCACTTCCAGCGGGGGCTGCCAGGGATAATAAGGCCCAGTGGGCAGCTCTTTCAGAGGTCAGACTACAGCGTGGAGGGCCCACGGGGCAGAGCGGGGTTGGGTCTGGCCAGGAGGCGCCTCATGGAGGAGGAACCACGAGTTGTTTTTTGGGGGCTGAGTCTGGGGTAAGAGGCCACAGGGCACAGTGGTTAAGGTGGGGCCAAGCTCACCTTACATCCAGAGGCCCACTCCACGGGGGTGGGGGTGGGGGTGGGGGTGGCTAGAGACCTCCTGCAAGTGAGTTATCTGTAGAATGGGATCTGCACTCCTCAGAGGGCTCCTGCAGGGAGCTCAAGTGATGGGTACACACAGTCTCCACACCTGGATGCGGGGCCTAAGGCCACATCGGTCTCTGGGGCTGAGTCTACAGGGCCCAGGAGTCAGGCCTGGGGTTACATCCTGACTCCAGCCCTGAGGTGGGGTGTATGCAGCAGAAAGGCCTCCGCTCAGGGACCTCCAGGACCGCGGGCTACAGAACTCTGGGGCTCCCAAGTGCAGCAGGGAGCTGGGCCCCATTCCTGCCTCTACTCTGCCCCTAGAGAAACTTCCCAGGGAAGGCCTAGGTTGCCCAGGCCTCCCACTCCTGCTGGGGCTGGAGGATAGGGGGTGGTCTGACAGGGCCTGACCCCTTAGGGACAGGGTCCCCATGCCCTGAGCAGCAGGAGTACAGGTACAAGGCATACAGGCAGAGTGACCTCAGAAGTGCTGCCTGGGGCAGCTGAGGAATGCAAGCCCATGGGTGGGAGCAGGGGCTTGGGGAGTGGGTGGTCGGCCCTGAGCGTCAAAAGAGCAGGAGGTGCCCTGACCAGTGTGGCTCAGTTGGTTGGACATCATCCCGAAAAGCGAAAGGTTGCAGGTTCGGTTCCCAGTCGAAATCATAGGAGAGGAAACCAAATGATGCTTCCCTCCCTCCCTTCCCCTCTCTCTAAAAATAAATAAATAAAGTCTTTAAACAAACTTAAAAAAATTAAAAAGAAAAAATAGCAAGAGGCAGCTGCAGCTGGGAGGGCCATTGCCCCCAACGCAGGTGGCCAGGACACCATCAGAAATTCCACCCTAGAGAGAAGGGCCCAAAGGGCCCAGCCCAGACAGCTGATGAGGTTGTTTAGAGCCGCTTACCAGGCCGGCTTCTTCCTCCAACCGCAGACTGCTCCCTCCTCCTCGCCCCTTCTGCCTTTCTCCACCTGTGCGGCAGCAAAGCTCCCTTCCACAGCCGCCACAGAAGTGCCTGGAGGCCAGCTGCCGTGCCTCCTCTACCCACCTGAAGCCCTCTCTCATCCACACGGCCTCGCCTCTGCATACCCACGCGCCCACACATGCCCTCTGGAGAGGCCGTGGTTAGGAAGGCAGGAAGGAACCGCATGTTCTCACTTCCAGGTGGTGCGTGTTGCCAGAGGTCACAGAACTCAATAGACACAGAGCTAGGATTTGAACCCTGCTCTAGAGACTCCTGGGCCAGTGCTCTCTCCCTGTGTGGGCGCACACACCTGCACACTCCAAACCAGCACAGGGGCCTGTGGGTGTCTCGCGCACCAGCTCACTCGGACCCATTTACACATGTACAGTGCCACATGCTGGTCTCAGGCCCTCAGTCACAGGACAGAGGCACCTGCTCGAGATTTTTCCTGAACTCTCCCATCCAGCCCGGGCACTCAATCCACTTCTCTCTCCACCCAACTCTGAAGCTGTGTTTTCAAAATTACAGCCAGTCTCCTAAACCCACATTATTGTGCACTGCCCACAGCCCACCCTGCCCACAGCCCACCCTGCAAGCCACTCCCTTCTCTCTGCTGACAGCAGGGCCAGATGTGGCTCCGGATCCCTGTGTCTTTCCCATCTTTGCCCAGAATGGTTTTCACAGCATCTGGTACAGCAACAGTGAGGCTGGGCTGACCTGACTTGCAGCAAAACTGGCCAGAACTGGGAAGTGGCACACCCTGGCCAGGGCATCGGCTTCCTGGTTGCCTGCAGGACCAGCTCCTGGAAGGGAGCGCAGGGAAGGGCCTCTGGCCAGGGGGACTGGGGCTGGGGGGCCTAGCCCTCCAGTCTGATGGTCACGGGGAGGAGGCAGGAGCAACTAGGGGTCCCATAGCCTGCCTTCTTTGCCTCCAGGGGGCCTCAGTCTCCACCTCTAGAAAACAGAGAGATACAATCCCTACTCAGTCTGACCTTCCCCATCACTGAAACCTCTCTCCCAGGGATGCAGGGACATGGATGGGGTGGGAGGACAGATCAGGGTCAGAGACAGGCACTGCTGCACTAGGTACAAACCATGATGACGCCTCTGCAGAAGGAGGTGGCTGTGTCCCAGTCCCCCACAGCTGCAAGGCCCTGTGTCCTTTGTTTAGCTACAGAACCAGGCCCCTTTCCTGAGATGAAACCCTCGGCAGAAGCCTGCCCTCACCCCTTCCTCCAGCAATTACGTGTAATCAGAGAACCTGCCGTTTACTAAGTGCCAGTCAGTGTTCCCGGTGCATGACGTCAGTTAATGCTCAGGATAACCCAGTGCTGCCAACTACCGTCTTCTACCTTTATCAGAGCCATTTCACAGGTAGGGACACTGAGTTTTGTGTGACCTGGAGGCTGTCCAGGATTGTGCCACATCCAAAGTGCATGGCTGTGCAGGGCAGAGACCAGGGCACCTGTCGAGTCTCCTGACACAGCAGGTACTTGCAAGTGTGGTAAAGCCTGGGTTTAGCCCCATCTGCTCCCATCGCCCCACTGCCACCACGCTGCTCTTCTGGAGATGACTTCTCCAGCAGGCTCAGAAGCAAGTGCTCTTTGCGCTGCAGTGTTGCATCTCAGAGGGTGGTGAGACTTCATCAGACTCCCCTGAAGTGTTTGTTAAGAACACATATCCTCCAGTCCACTATTAAATCAGAATCTCTGGGGGTGTGGCCTGGGAATCTGCATGTTACCAAGCTCCCAAGGTTTGTCTGACGCCCGGAAAAGTGTGAGGACCATTACCTTACAGGGCGATGCAGTTCAGAGCCCTGGGTTCTGGTTTTAGCTCTATCAGAAACCAGCCGACTGACCTTAGGCAAGCCATTTTTCCTCCTGGACCTTCAGGTGCCCATCTGAAAAATGGGCAGGGAGCACGGTACAATCTCCAAGACCCTGTTCACCCCTGACATCCTCTGGGTCTGACCTGATCCCCGGATGGCCCGTAGGTGTATGAACTGAGATTCACGGACTGTTTGTTCAGTCCCTGCCGCAGCCAATGCGCACCGTAGGCACACATTGAAAACGAGTTCCTAACTGTTTGATTTAGGAAGATCTGCAAAAATACTTTGCCCCTGGCTGCAAGCCCTAAACAAATGCCTTTTGGATTACCCATGACACCTCCCTGCCCCCACAAATATCTATTTTCTCCATTCCAGAATGAGCCAGCCAAATTCTGTAAACATTGGGTCCCACACCTGAGCTTAGTCAACAGCCATCAAACAAAGGCACTGCCAAGTCACCCTACAAGCCCAAACTCATCCAGCTCTGTCACGGGGAAGCAGCAGCCTGGGACAGGTAGACCCTGGCCATTCCGCCCGCCATAGAATGGGAGTGAGGGGCAGGTCAGAGAGAGGGTGTGGCCAAAACAGCTCCAGCCTGCAAACGGGTGACAAGGTTATCCAGACTTAAGGGTATGAGGTGACGGCATGGGAAGTATCCAGCAGTAAACACAACCTTCCAAAAGCAGCTAGACATCCTTCATTTCCTTGGCTCCTTCATAGCACCGTTAAAACACGTGGTCAGCCCTGGCTGGTGTGGCTCAGTGGATTGAGTGCAGACATGCGAACCAAAAGGTTGCCAGTTCAATTCCCAGTCAGGGCACATGCCTGGGTTGCAGGCCAGATCCCCAGTGGGGGCACATGAGAGGCAAACAATTGACCTATCTCTCACACACTGATGTTTCTCTTCTCTCTTTCTCCTTCCCTTCCCCTCCCCTCTCTCTAATAAATAAATCAATTTCAAAATACCTGTTTAGCTAGTGCTAAGCATTGCTTGGTAGTGGCAAATATATGACCCCCTCGTCCTTGAAGCTCTATGAATCCTTGGGTCTGATAACCCATAGCCCATGGACACGGGGTGAATTCCGATTCGTGCTACCTTTGTGTGTGGTCAACCTGTGTGTGCTTGTGCCAAATCAAAACAACCAAAGGGGAGGTCGGACAGTGGGAAACATCTGTGAATTGTACCCAGGGTCTGCTGATCCCGGTTGTTCAAGAATCCTGCCACAGATCATCCTCTCACCCTGAGCATGCCGACTGCCCCAAGGGACTGTGTTTTACATGTGTACTGCACTTCACAGTTTGCAATGCTGGGGGACCGTTCACGAGCCCTTTCCGTTCATTCGGCTGGGCTCCAGCCTGGGCACACGCCCTGTTCAGCAGGGCGCTCACCCTGACACCGTGTGAAGAGCATCACTGCATGGAACCCTCACAACAGAACTGCGAGGGAGGAAGTGTTCTTTCGCAATGAGGAAATTGAGGCACAGAGGAATTAAATAACTTGCCCAAAGTCTCAGCCAGGAAGTGGTGGAGCCGGGATTCCACCCCAAAGCCCACACTCCCAACCGCTCACCGCACTGTCACCCGTTTACAGCGGTGGGCCTCTACAACTCCGCATGGGACCAAGAGAGAAACCGAGGCTCCAGAAGGGCGGGGAACACAGAGGCGGCCGGCAACAGTCCCGCCTCCAGGCAGCCCGGAGCAGGAGAGAGGCCTCTGTGTGGAGCAGGCCCAGCAGCAGGGAGATGGAAAAAAATGTGGGTGCACCCGGCTGAGAGCTGGGCAGGCCAGTCCCACCACATGCCTCCTCAGCACCACAGCCGTCCCCGGCCGGGAGGGGACTACTCCAGGCTCCCCCTCTCACCCCAGCAGGGCCTCCCTGTCCCAGTCTGGGCTCTGGTCGAGTTGTGTTTCCATCCCAACCACACCGGCAGCAGCCAGAGTGAGTCAAGGCCTGGCAGGAGGAAGTGGCCACACTTGAAAATCATTAACATGCCAGCCGAGTTTGGGGCCTTTGTTCCTGAGCAAGGACTGCAGCGTTTCACTTTCAGGAAGGAGCTGGGAGGGTGGGGCAGGCTCAGAATTGCACAACCAAAGGCACAGGCTCAGACACACGCAGGTCCCACTTGGAAATCATGGAAATCGGCTTAAAGGGCCCCTGAGGGAAAACGCTTGCAAACCCGCGGCCCTCACACCCAGGGGTCCACACAGAGAGAATGCTGGCCAAGCTTGCCCCACTGCTTCTCAAGTCAAAGAGGCCTTCCAGCCAGGTCAGGGAAGCCAAGAGAGGGAAGGAAGCAGAAAGGCACCAGAGGAAGAGTGGGGGGAGCTCAGGCCCCATACCACAACCATGGTGGGAGCCCCAGGTCCCAGAGATGAATGATGCCCTCGCATCTGGCTGGGAGGGGCGACCCCAGCTCTGGGAAGACTGCCTTCCTGCACGACCCTCCTTCTCAAAACATGGGTCCCTCTCCCAATCACGTAGGTGTCACGTGTCCCCGGTGTCTCCCAGGTGCAGGCAAGAACAGTAAACAGCACTCAAGGGCACCCACTGCGGCCCAGAAACACTGTCCAGGGCAACCTATCTGAGGGAGACAAGTCAGTCACCAAGGAAAAAGTCTGTTTTTTAAAATGTAATACAAACAACAAGAATCAAACAGGCTTTGAGCACATCCCACAGGCCCTGGGAAGCATCCCAGGGAACAGGCCCTGCTCCCCTCCCTGCCGTGCAGGGGTCAGTCCGAGGCTAAGGTTTCACTCTGCTCCCTCCTGCTCCCCATTAGAGCTTAACCTCCAGGCCCCTGAGGAAATTGGGAGAAATGGGACTCTTGTGTTCGTCAATTACAAAGTAAACAGCTCTCTGGGGGACTGCCCTCTTTGGGTGGGGGTCTTCTCCCAGTCTCGGACCCCTCCCTCCCACCTCCCCTAGGCTCCACTGTAGGAGGCAGCCTGCTTAGGGAAGCTGCTGCCCTTCCCCTCCGTGTTGTGGGACCTCTGCCTGGCTGGCAGGGGCAGGCCACCCACCAGGTCCCACGCACCCCCCTCAAAGCCTCTCTGTCTGTAAAGGGCTTTCGGGGACAGGAAGCAATAAACAGAGTCAGGTGGCCAAGATGCAGGGGCTGATGAAGCAGTTTGTGGGTTGTCCAGGCCTGTGTACTCTCCCACCAGCTGCCTGGGGCTCCAGGGAGAAAGGTGCTGGCGGAAGACAAGCTGGTCTTTGGCCTGAAAGGTGGTCTTTCGACAGGACCAAGCTGGCTCTTTCCCAGCATATGTGAGGGGCCTGCAGGCCTCGATGGCTCCACACACACCTTCTCGGAGCCTCCAAGAGAAAAAGAGGAACCCCTGCCACCAGAACCCAGCCTGCCAGTGCCTACAGCTTTCTCTCTCCAGCCCCTGCTCACCTCGCTACTCGGCTCTGAATTACTTCCTTGCTTCCGAGGAGACTCCCAGAGGGGAGGGTGTGCCTGGCCAAGCTGCCAGCTTGCTCAGGCCAGGTGGGTGGCCCGCCTTGACAAAGAAGCTCCCAGCTCAGCTTAGTTTAGCTGCCCTGGGAGTGGAGAGCAACCTGGGAAAAGTTGAGACTGGTAGGGAAGGTGCTGTTGGGCGGCCCGGCCTCCCCAGTGCCAAGCTCGGCCCACATTCCCCAAAGGGGCTGCGAGCTGGGGAAACGGTGGCCCACATGTGCAAAGCTGTGAATATACATCGCTCTGTGGCAGCAAAAAAAAATAGGAACATTCCTTCCTGTCCCTCAAGAGCCGGTAACCAATAAATAACACAGGGCACATCCACGAAATGGAAAGAGAGGCATGCAGCTAAGACCTTGGCACGCGGAGCCAACCTGGGATGACATGAAAAACCAAGTTGCAGCGCCACGTGTACACGACAGTTTCGTTCCAGTGTCCTTGTGCATTTGGATACGCACAGGAAGCGAGGACGTTTGAGTGGAAACACCCGGAATACGAGTGGCAGTTATCTAAGGAGTAGGGTTGCATGCTGTTGACTGCCTGCACCCCCTGCACCCTTTGAAGTGTTTACACCAAACATGCATTATATTTCTGTAGCTTAAAATTAAGAATGAAAAAAAAAAGTTACGCTGCTGGTGGGGATGTGAGATGGCGCAGCTGCTGTGGAAAAGTTGGGTGGTTCCTCAAGACGTTAAGCCTAGAATTGCCCCCGCTCCAGCAACTCCACCCCCAGATCTGTACTCAGAAGGACTGAACGCCGCGCTTCAGACAGATGGTTGTGCACGCACGTGCGCAGCGGCATATACTCAACACAGCCCGAGCGTCAGTCGACGGGTGTGCGGATAAACAGTGTGGTGTACACCTGTGATAGAATATTATTCAGCCATAAAAAGGGACTGCAATTCTGGTATGTGCTACAACATGGGAGAACTTTGAAAACGTGCTAGCTGATATCAGCTGGACACAAAAGGACAGATACTGCCTGATTCCACTTTTATGAAGCACCCACAATCGGCAAATTCACGGAGGCAGAAATTGGAAGAGAGGTGGACAGGGGCTGAGGGGACGGGGGCACAGGTTTTCGGTTTGGGATGATGGACAAGTTCTAGAAATGGATAGTGGTGACAACTGTACAACATTGTAAGTATAACAATGCCACTGACCTGCCATTTAAAAATGGTTCAAACGATCAATTTTGTGTTATACCTATTTTATCACAGTAAAAATAAATGCAGAGGTGTCAGACAGGACGAGGCTCTGGGCTGCAGGAGAGACTGTGAATCCCTGGGCAGAAGGGGGCACACAGGAAATCCTGCCCGCACAAAGCCGCTCTGTCCCCATCTGCATGGAGTGGGCCAGGGTACAATGGCATCCCTGTTGATGAGGACTGCTCACATGGTCTGCAGAGTCACACGGGCCACAGGGCTGGGGGGAGATGGCGGTGCAGGGATTCTTTCCGAGATATTCAGAATTGCTGGGCTATTAGAAAAGGTTAGTGCTAGAACCCGAGGCCCGCACTGGAGAGCCTTGGACAGGAGGGGACAGGCGGTCTGCTTATACTTCACAGGGATAGGACGGGAAGGTCAGGAGAAAGTGAGGGAGAATACGCGGAGGTCCGTCCCAGAGGGTGCCCTGACAGGCAGAAGTCTCGCTCATTCATCAATCACACAATGAACATCACAGGGCCCTCCCAGGTGCTAGGCAGTGGGAAAGCGGGGGCGGGGGGGGAACAGGAGGACCCACTCATCTTGTAAATACCTGAGTGTACTTTCAGTCCCACCACCCACCTTGCTCAAAAAGAAATACACATATAAAGAGAAACCAAAAGCTGCGCCCGCCT
>PVKM010024682.1:7136-20487 GCA_004027735.1 Carollia perspicillata
CCTGCCCGTTAGCACGGACACACAGCACTTTCTCCTTGCACAGTCGCCGTGGGCAATCCAGTAAAGCCCCTTGGTGTACTCACCTGCACCACACCTGCTCCTGCCCTGCCATGTCAGTCCCTCTGCACACTTCCCCACGTGTTTTCAACCACTGATTTGGCACACTGGCCGAACTATTCACACCCACTGGATTAGTAACCACCCCTTGCACACTCATTCCATACAAATTTACATTGTTTTCACACCCACTCTGCCATTTAATCACTGCACATTCTCTGTGTAACTCAAAAGCGACTGCCTTGTTCTCTGTTCAGCCTCACACTTCACACACCCATTGTTTGCCAGTCACAGTCACTTTCTACCCACTCACCGCATGTGGCTTGACAGCCAGCCCATGCGTGTGCATCTCGCTCCATCTAACTTGCACGCCAGCACACCCTCTGTGGCATTGAACAACTGCTCCCATGCTCATGGTCAGACTTCTGCTTTTCACAGCCACTTCGAGCAGTTCAGCCGTGTCTGTCGCACACTCCTTGTGCAAGAGCCACTCTGAACACCTACTGAGCTAGGTTACCAACCACTCCACCATTCTGCGCCTTCCAGCTCCCCATGCAGCACAACCGCTGTGAGCCATTTCAGTGCTTGCACACTCAGGAAACCAACAAGCTCTCTGAACACTTGCGGCAATTCAGTCTTCCCTTGAACATCACCTCTGCACCCTCCAAGTTCAACCAAACCATCAGTAATCAACCTCATAATCACTGGTTCAACAACCTCTTTTGCCATTTTTTTCTGTCCTCTGTCTACTTGCACAGTCACTCTGGGCCCTGCACGGGTGACCCTTGTAGCCGTAAGCGGGGGAGAAATAACTCAGAACTGGCCTGTCCTTCACCAGGCCCCCCTGCCTGTTTGTTCTGGAACTGCTGGGAGTAAGTGGTGGCAGCTGTGTCTGCCCCAGAGGCTCCCTGATGAATCTGTGTTATCCCCAGCCTTGATCCTGGGTCCGCCCCACAGGGTGCTCAGGTGAGCTCAGGACAGGCAGAGGAGGGGTCTACAGACTCTAGGGATAATGAACGGAACCTCAATAATCCCTTGTCCCCAGTTACCCTCTGCTGGCCCTGGGTGTCCTGTTCACTCACCAAGCATAGACAATGACCCTGGCCACACTTCCAAATGAGGACCCCGAGGCTCCAGTGAGGATGGTCATGTCCTGGACTCCGGCTAGACTTGTGGTTCCTGCCCAGCCTCATTCTAAATTACACCAGGCCCTCAGGCCTTCAGTCCCCGAGCTGCTCTCTCTTGGAGGTCTGCCAAGGAGCTCAGGTACTGTGGACTGTTGATGAAGAACCAAGTCCATCAGACACTTCTCTGACCATGAGGAACCCTGGGGTCACCACTCCATGCTCCCGACGTGTGGAGGAGGACACAGGTCTCCTGCCCTGTAGCCCCACCACATTTGGGCTGCTCATCCTCATTCCAGGCTCCACAGAGGGGAACACAGGACCTCAGACCCTGTCCACTGCAGGCCACTCTACAGCTGGCCCCTGAGAGACTTAAGGACACCCTGCCTGTCAGCCTGGCATCCTCCTCTTTCCCCAGCTGCAGGCCTGTGCACAGGCTGCTGGGAGACTGGAGAGCCCTGCCCCAGGACAGAGCTGCTTCCCACCACTGTCTTGATCCTCTTCTCAACTCCAGGTGTCTGTTTCTTCTCAGGCCCCCAACCCATGAATTGTTCCCGACAGAAAGTCTTCCCGTGTATGGTTGGGGGTGGGGGTGGGGGTGGGGGTGTGTACAGAGAGTAAAAATAGGGGTTAGGTTTAGGGGTTTAGGCTCAGCCTCGGGTTTAAAGATCAGGGTTAAGATTAGGGTCAGGGTTAGGGGGTTAGGGTTAGAGGATTAGTGTTGTTTTAGAATTAAGGGTTAGTGTTAGGGCAGGTTTAGGGTTAGGTTAACTTTAGGCTTAGAGTTAGATTTAAGGTTATGATAAGGGTTAGGTTTAGGATCAGGCTGAAGGTTAGGGTTTTGTGAGAATTTGGGGTTAGAGTGGTGCTGAAGATAAGAGGTTAAGTTAGGGGTAGGGTGACAGTAAGTGTAAGGGGTTAACAGGGCTAGGGACAGGGTTAAGGGTTATTGTGTTAGGACTAGGAAGAGAGTTTAGGGATGAGGGCAAGGGTAATAGGTCAAAATTAGGTTTTGTAGGGACATGTGTAGGGTTAGAAGTAGGGTTGGGGCAGAGTTAGTATTAGTTTTAAAGGTTGGGTCGGTGTTAAGGTTAGGGCTGCTTTGACTGCATGGACACAGGTGTCACCCATGGTCTTTCCACATCTTTCCGTAAAGTCCCCAGACCTGATAAAGTTCCTTCGTTCTCCATTGCTTCTCACGTGGATAAGCCATCGAAAGTGCCATCTGTTTCCTGAGGGTATCATCACTCATTTTCACATAAGGCCAACCACGGGAAAAGCCTCTGTGCGTGGGATCTGGAGAGCAGGGGTGGGTGTTAGGATGGATATATGGGTGGGAGCGATCGCTGGGGGTTGAGTAACTGTGTGTGTGATGAGGGTGTGGACGCAAGGTGCCTGGAGACATTGGAGCTCCTGAGAAGTGGCTGCTGCTTTATCGTGTGGGTGATTGGACTGGGACAGTCTCTGTCCTGCTCAACTATCACCTGCCTGAACTCCTTCCCACAGTCATCAGCAAGTGGAGCAGGATCCCTGGACAGGCAAGGAGCTTTCCAGCCCATTCCCCCAAAGGCCTTCTGCTGAGCCTCCGGGTCACGTTCCATCCAGTTACTGCGGACCAGTGCTTTCTCCTGAGACCTGGGGCCATGTCTGTGATCCTGTGGGCTGGACTCCTGCAGCAGGTCTGTCTTCTGGTCTCACATTTATACCTCAGGAACTTATTCCTGACCAGGGCCTTCATAGATGTCCTCTGCCCCGTCCCTGGCGAGGGACATCGGTCATGTCCTTCCAGATGGGTGTCACGCACGGTGACTGCCACTTCTGAGCAGCACCAGGCAGTTTCTTCTTAATTTAAAAAATTGATGAGACAGTGCCCTCAGTGGTCCTGGGATTTGTCTCTCGCTCCAACAGGGTTTGGGTGGAACAGGCCTAGGGATGCCCCTTCTTTCCAGCTGCCCTCCAACCTCTTTTCCAGTTGCCACCTTCAGAACCACTTCAGCCACCCTCGACCCCCAAGGCCACCCAACGCCTTTTTTTTGCCTTAACTTTTCATTGCTGAGCAACCACAAGCTTCGAAATTCATCAGAATTACTCCACCCAGGTGGAGGCTGTTGTCAACCACCTGGTCACCTTGCATCTGCGGGCCTCCTACCCCCACATCTCTCTAGTGTGGCTCTGCAGGGCGTGGGCCACTTCTTCCAGTTGGTCAAGGAGATGCCAAGGGTGCTGAGCATCTGCTAAAGCTGCAATACCAGTGCAGTGGCTGCGTCCTCTTCCAGGATGTGCTGAGGCCTTCCTAAGATGAGTGGGTCACACTCAGGATTCCAGGGAAGCTGCCCTGGCCTTGGAGAAGAACCCGATCCAGGCCCGGTGGATCTGCAGGCCCCAGGTTCTGCCTGCACAGACCTTCAGCTCTGTGACTTCCTGAGTGAGGAGGTGAAGCTCATCAGGAAGATGCTCTACACCTGACACCTCCGCAGGTTGGTGGCCCCAGGCTGGGTCAGGCCAGTATCTCTCCAAAAGGCTCATTCTTGGAGCCCAGAGCCTTTGAGAGGCCCCTGTGTGTCCCCGTGGTGTCTGGCTTCTGCCTGAGCCTCTCCTGGAAACCATTTTAACCACCCTGGAGCCCTGTCGCATGCATTGGACCAAGTGGAAACAATAAAGCTTTTTGCAGAAAAAAAAATTGATGAAGTACACACAACGAACAGTATCTTAATCATTTGTAAGGGCACAGCTCAGTGGTATTGGTTACATTCACATTGCTGTGCAGCTGTCACCACCACCCTCTCCAGAACTCTTCTCATCTTGCAAACCGGAAACTCCATCTCCCCTCTCCTCCCACCCTCTGGAGACCTCCTCCAGTTCCATCTCTGTGAATATAGCTTCACTAGGGACATCACAGAAGTGGGATTATCCTGTATGTATCCTTTTGTGACTGGTTCATTTCCCTTGGCATAAGCATCCTGAAGGTTCATGAACTTGTAGCCTGTCAGAATTTCCTTCCTTTTCAAGGCTGAATAATATTCTGGCAGCAGGTAGATTTAAGCTGGGGAGGGTGAAGGGGATCTCAGCTGCCTCCCCACTATGCCCTGTTCGAGCCTCCTTTGGAAGCCAAGGACTCAGAGCTTTTCCCCCAGGGGCAGCAGATTCCCAGTGTGCAGCTGTGCCTGGGAAATGAGGTCCTCATTTGGCCCCACAGACAGCCCTGCAGCCCACACTCAGCAAAGAGCGTGGCATATGTATGTTAAATGTTAAATGTTAGGCATATGTATAATTTTGAACAAATAAAAGTTGCACTTCTAGATTGAAAAGGAGTCATTCAGATATCTCCTTCCACGCAGCAGGAGCATCTGGTGAAATGGGACCCAGGAGTTTCTCCTGGCCTCTTCCAGTCTGTCAGAGCCTCCTGGGCTTTGTCTGCTCCTCTTCCTGGCTTCCAGACCCTGAGCTGGGGCTGGTTCTGTTGTCAGCTCAGGGTTCCTGCCTTCTCTGGAGGAGGCTCAGCTGACCCTGACAACTCCCACCCCAACCCAGAAAGTCCCATCTCTCTCTAGAAGTCCCCAGGATCCTGAGAAGTTCTGGTCCCAAACCATAAAAAAGGGCTACACAGATGGATAGTCTGACCCAGCTCCTCATATGGGCAATTGAGGCCAGGGCCGGAGGAGATGTTTGCAAGGCTTTCCATAGTGCCAGTCGTTCACCATTTATCCTGTCATGAAGTGCTCCCTAGGTGCTGCCAGGCACCAGTCCCCACCTCAGGAGTAAGAGGCATTTAAAAAACTTATTTATAACATATAGACGCAGTAGTTGTGATACCCAAGTGTTCCAACCATTTTTCAAACATTCGTTCTTTAACATTCTCCAGGATAACCTCAGAGATGGTATGCTTATCATTATTGCCAACTGTCAGATGGAGAAACTAAGGCATAAACAATCTTGCTCCCAAACCTTGCACCTGTAAAGTACAAATGTTAACACCCCAGAGTTCTGTGGATCAGGTGTTTGGGCCCAGCTCAGCTGAGGCTCAACTGGGGCAGACTTGCTCCCGGCTCACTCGCCTGGGTTTTGTCAGGATACAGTCTGAACTGAGAAACCGAAGTTCCTGCTGTTGACCTTGACACTCTCCTCGGTTCTCTCCTGGGGTCCTCTGCACAGTTCAGCTCGAAACATTGGCACTTGCTCTCCCAGCTCAGGAACTATGGCTGAGAAAGGGATAGACAGGCAGAGACAGAGAGAGACAGAAAGAAACCGAAGCAGAGGTAGAGAGGAAAGGAGGAAACGAAAGAATAAGAGTGTGACAGAAGTGACAGTTTCTCTCATTCACCTGGGGCCTGACATCCCGTCACCTTGGCTGCATTCTGTTGTTCAGAAGCCAGTTACTGACACTCAGTGGATACACAAGGATGATCCCACCTGGAGGCGGGATCACTAGGAGCCACTGTGGAGGCTGGCCCCACACGGACTGACCTGAGTGCAGGGTGTGATTCTATGTTTAACAGGATGCTGGACGGTTTTAGGTCAGTGGACGACAATGTCTGAATTTCCTCTAATTTTAACCCTTGAAGGTACAGACCTGAAAATGAGGTCAAGCTGGGCAGTGACTCCCCAAGATCACACAGCCGGCCCCCAGGCTGGTTTTGAGTGGTGTTCCATGCCATGTGCCACTCATTCCTGTCATTCTTCCACCTCTACATTTACGCATCAGATTTCTGTGACTCCAGCCCACTGGCGTTATAGGTACTACGTCTTCCACAGTTGATGTCCTCAGGAAGCGCGTCACCCTCATTGTGCAGGTTGGGAGTCTGGGGAGGCCCAAGAGGCACAAAGGCTTTTCCAAGACTGGTGAGAAAAGAGAGGCACGAGCTCAGCTCTGTCCTCCAAGCGGGGCACCTGGCACATTTCCAGGGAGCCAGGGGCAGGCTGTGTGGGGCACAGGTTTACAGGTGGGGAAATGACATGAGTGGGGAGGGCAAGCGCTCAACAGCCCAGAAGCTGCATTGGATGAGCCTGGTTGGCGGGAAGGGCTGAGGTAATGGGACCTTGAAGAAGTGACCTCACTTCCTTGGTGACACTGGTAACTAGGCACCCACAGTCTAGAGACAGCCCCCTATCCAGCTCACTTGACCAGAGATGTTCAACAGAGTGACATGTTTTCTCGTTTCTTGACTTTCCACATCTCTAGGCTAAGGGGAGCTCAGAATGAGAGATGTTGCTGCTGCTATAGACACTGGCTAATCCCTCACCTGCAATGCCTCAGCTAACACAGGGCAACCCAAAGTGGGACAATCCAGCCAGGTCACAGCTGTGATTCCCCAGGGCAGCCCCATGCTCCCTACCCCTCATCCTGCACGAATGCATGTGTGTGCTGGAGGACGATAAGGGGAAGCTTGGGGTGAGGGGCCCATCCTGGGCAGGAGCACATGGTTTAGTGTTGGATGCCTGGCAGTTTTGTCATTTTCATACCCAGGTCATTGCTGGCAGGATGTGAAGGTGAGTGTGGGGATCAAGTTTCTCTATGCACTTGTTAATCCTGAGCCCCAAGGTGTCATTTTGCCCCGCCCCCCACCACCAGGCTGGAGGTCTGTGCAGATGCCTCTCTGGGTCTGATCTGGGGAGCAAAGTTTGTCATGGGCACTTCCCACCTCCTGATGAAGCCCTGGTGCCTCCCTGCTCGGCTGCTGGGTGCTGTCTTTGTAGAGCTCTCCTGGTACACCACGGAGGAGCAGTTAGATACCTACAATTACTCTGTCTCCTGGGATGGGCCAGGTGTACCAGGCCACCAACTACAGCCAGGGATGGTCTGAGGTGAAAGTGAAGGGACAGGGCTCTGTACCTCCAGGACCCCAAGATAACCAGACTCAAATCTGGGGACTCCCCTGGGGCCTCCCAGGCCTTCCCACTGGAGTGTCCCACAGCCCTGCTACCATAGGAATCTGGACCTCCATTCCCCCAACGCTATCTTCATGAGTGGGGGGAAGAAAGGCACTTCTCACATATTGGTAGGAATGTTAGAGAAAGAATTAAATTGTTTTCACATCACAGTAGACCATGAGCATCTTACAGTGTGCTGTTTTTATCATTTGAACGGCCTGCCCCAGGTATCCTGCATAGCAGTCGGCTCGCCTGTCCTTCCAGACCTTCTCCGAGCCTTACAGGATGGTTTGCACACAGGAAGGGAGTGCATTAAGCCATTCCATCCATTTCTCTGTAGCTTGTCATCTCACAGAAGATATCATACATACCTGCGAGGTCAGGAGCTGTGACCTCACATGTCCCCAAAACACTTCATAAGGGAGGCTGTTTGTCACAGCAATGCAACTGTCAGTGCTGTGGACCTTAATGTACTCAATCCAGTTGCCACAACAGGCAGGGCCACCAGGAACACCTAAGTGTGTCCCCGTAGACTGCCTCTGGGCAGCCAGAACACAGTGTTGTGTTGGGCGGGGTTAACAGCAGACATTCATTTTCTCATATTCTAGAGGACAGACGTTTGAGATGAGGGTATCTTCAAGGCTGGCTCCTCCCCAAAAGTCCCTCCTCAGCTGTAGGTGGCCATATTCTGCATTGCATGGATGCCCCTCTGTGCTTCTGCACATTCATTCTCCCTCCTTCTAAGGATGCTAGTCTGTTGGGTTAGGACCCAGCCAAAAGAACCCAACCTTAACTTCTCCTTTAAAGACCATAAATCCAAATACAGGCACATTGTGAAATTCCAGGGGTTACAAAGTCAATATGGGAATTTGGGTGACTCAATATATACGGACCCCTTGCTGGACACTGCCACCCAGGCATGGGACTGCTGGTGGGAGGACTCGTGTGTGTAAATTTTAACAGCTACAGCCAATTCTAAATCGAAGAGGTTGCATGAGTTGCTGTTGCCAACAGCAGTCTCATAGTGGCTGCTTCCAATCCTTTAGTCCTGCACAGGGATTTCTCATTCATTTCAATTTTTACCGATTTGACGGCAGGTTGTCCAATACAAACACCATGGTCCCTGATTTGCAGTTGCCTCACAGGTATTTTGAGTCACCTGCCAGCTTTTTATTAGCCCCATAGGTTGTTTTTTTTTTTTCTTCCCTTCCTGCACCATCTACTCAGATTCCTGCCTGGTGATCAGATTTCTCCACTCTGGAATGTCCAGGCATTTGTCCCTTTGCTAATCTGGGATCTCCATAAGAAGGATCTCAAAATGCCCTTTAATGTAAAAGGAAGAGAAAATACACGTTTTCTGAAGTCAATGGTTTTCATACGCTGTGTGGTTTTTGTACAATATCTCCAAACTGCAGAGGGACAAGGTCCCAGACCCTTTCCCTGTCACTGGCAAAGGGGTTCTTGCTCCCCCTCTCCTCTAGAAATTAAAAAAAGGCAAAAAATGCAAAAGAAGAGGTTTTCTGAAAACAAGGTGGAGAGAAGGAGAAAGGGAGGGAGCCTGACTCATCAAGGGAACACATGCTAATGAAGAACAGGCACCCCCAACTGCTGCGGGAGTCTGGCTCGCACTGGGCTGGTCCTTCGTGCAGGCGAAGAAAGATCTCTCTGCTGTCCAGGTCCAGCCTGGGGCGGCAGCCACTGACCTGGCTGGCTTGGAGCGGAGCTCTGCTTGCAGGAACGCCTTGCTTTCACAGGCGGATGTGGACCAGCACAGGCTCAGAGTGGAGCACTTTGGGGAGTGCCTAAAGAGAAACTTTAAATTTATCTAAGAGAGGCTTCAAAAACATAACTGAAGAACATTCCTGTCCCTTTAAGAGAGGCTCAGCTTGTCTCACCTCCATGTCAGGAGCAGACCAATCCTCAGTAGCTGAGAGGAAAGGTCACACAACCCTAGCCTTGGATAGTTCTCAGTTCTGACCTACATGTCCTTGAGCGGCCATTTGACACTTCTGAGCCTCTATTGTCATCTCTGTAATGGGGACATTTCTTGAGGACCCACTGCCGGCATCACAGAGGCTGGACTAGAAAATCCCTGGATCCTACTCCTGTTTTCTTCCCCTGGAGTCCAGAGTCTGGCCTGGGTAATGGTCCTCTCTTCTGCACTTGCTGCCCAACCTGGAACCTGGCTGCAGCACTGCAGGGCAGGGGTGAGCATTAGGGGCTAGTCATGGCATGGGGCTCTTTCTGGTGGGCCTGGCTACCTGCCTTTTAGGGGAGTGAGATCAACCACCAGGAAAAGAATAAGGTGAGCTACTAGCCCTTTTGGTGTGGAACAGGAGGGGAGGGAAGTGGAGATCAGACGCACCCCAACCCCTAGGCACAACATTCTGCACCTGATGTTTATTGGGAGAATTTATAACAGAGAAGTGGGAGAGCCCTCCCGCAGGTGGCATCAAGGATAACTTCCTGGAGGAGGGGTTGTTGGTGCTGAGCACATGTAGGGCCTGCATGAAATCAGAGGGAAGGAGGGTTCCCATTGGAGCAGAGCTCTGGAACTGGTCCTTTGCCCCACTCCTCGCTGACCACAAAGCCCCTACCACTCCCCCCCACCCCAGGCCATGTCTACATCCCCTCCTTCCCTCTGGTCTCAGGAACACAAAGTAATGACAAAGACTCTGCTGCTCCAGGTGCCACAGGAAATTACACAGTAGGGCCTGAGGAGCAAACTGGGGCCTGGATCTGGAGTGTGGAGCTGCTCAGAGAAGCAAAAGGGGCTGCGGAGTGGCGGGGGGCGCTGCCCGCAGCCAGTGCAGACAGACTCTGCTCATGGCTCCCTGGCCAGCTCCAGGTTTTGTTGCAGGGTGACCACTGGGACCCCTGACATGGGGAGGGACACCTGAGGTGTGGCTCTTGGGAGCACACAGATGCCACTCTGCTGCGGCCACATCCTATGCTGCTGGTGGGAGCCTGGTCTCAGTTACCCAGCATTATGCTCAAGGCCACGAGGACCAGCATCATCAAGGTCAGGGGTGAAGGTATCCAGACTGACAGTGAGGACATGGCCAGGCCCTCAGTGCCCTGGGCCACTCCTCCTGTGCTGAGGCCAAGGAGGACACTGAGGCTTGAAGGCCAGAGGAAGAGAGGGGAGCCCCACTCCATCTCCCTGACACCCATTTCCCAAGGTCTCTTTACAGACTTAGACAAACAATATTTATTTCTTATAAATAATAAATGCTACACTTGAATATTATTATATTAAAGTCCTATTCCTCTTTCAGCAGGGAGTTGTGGTTTTGTTCCTTCACTTTCTATGATAGTTTCAATGAGGTGCAGACCCAGACATTCCTCTTGAACTAAGAAATCTTGCAGCATCATAGGACATTGGATCAGTGAGTTGGGGGACAAAGTAGAAAAAAACACCCAGAAGGAGCAAGAAAAGGAAAAAAGACTCGGAAAGAATGAATAGGGATTAAGAGAAATGCAAGGCAATATGAAACATAATAATATCCATATAATAGAGATACCAGAAGGAGAAGAAGAAGAAGAGCAAGGGATAGAAAATCTATTTGAAAAAGTAATGATGGAAAACTTCCCTAATTTGACAAGAGAAAAAGTCACACAAATACAGGAAACACAGAGAGTCCCAATCAAGAGGAACCCAAAGAGGCCGACTTCAAGACACATCATAATTAAAATGGCAAAATTCCAAGACAAAGGGAGAATCTTTAAGGCAGCAAGGGAGAAGAAGGAAGTAACATACAAGGGAGTCCCAATAAGGTTAGCTGCTGACTTATCAATAGAAACACTCCAAGCCAGAAGAGAACAGCAAGAAATATTCCAAGTAATGAGAACCGGAGGCCTGCAACCTAGGCTTCTTTACCCAGCAAGGCTCTCAATCAAGATAGAAGGCCAAATAAAGAGCTTCCAAGACAAAAGAAGTCTAAAAGAATACACCTCCACCAATCCAGCGCTGCAAGAGATGCTAAAGGGACTGCTCTAAGGAAAGGAAGGAAAAGAGAGAGAGAGGAACATAGATACAAAAATGACAATGAATAAGTACCTATCAATAATAACCTTAAATGTAAATGGATTAAATGCTCCAATCAAAAGACATAGAATAGCTGAATGGATAAGAAAGCATGCCCACACATATACTGCCTACAAGAGACCTACCTCAGGACAAAAGACCTACACAGACTGAAAGTGAAGGGCTGGAAACAAATTTTCCAAGCAAATGGACAGGAAAAAAAGCCGGGGTAGCAATACTCATATCAGACAAAATAGACTTCAAAAAAAGAGCCATAAAGAGAGACACAGAAGGTCACTTCATAATTCTCAAGGGAAAAATCCACCAAGAAGACAAACACTGTAAATATATAGGCACCCAACATAGGAGCACCCAAATACATAAAGAAAATCTTGGAGGACTTCAAGAAAGATATTGATAGCAACACAGTTATAGTAGGGGATTTTAACACCCCACTGTCAAAAATGGAAAGATCTTCCAAACAAAATATCAACAAAGATATTGTGGCATCCAACAACGCCCTAGGTGAAGTGGACTTAACTAATATATATAGAGCCCTGCATCTGAAAGAAGCTAAATACACATTCTATTCAAAAGCACATGGAACATTTTCAAAGCTAGACCACATGATAGGACACAAAACAAGCCTCAACAAATTCAAGAAAATTGAAATCATACCAAGCATTTTCTCCGAACACAAGGGACTGAAATTAGAAACCAACCCCAAGAGAAAAAACCCAAAACACTCAAAATCATGGATATTGAATAGCATGCTATTAAACAATGAATGGGTCAAGAATGAAATTAGGGAAGAAGTCAAAAAGTTTCTGGAAACAAATGAAAATTAACTCACAACAACCCAAAACTTACGGAACACAGTGAAGGCAGTCCTGAGAGGAAAGTTCATAGCAACACAGGCCTACCTAAAAAAGATAGAAACATTTCAAACAAACAACCTAACCCTATGCCTACAAGAACTTGAGGGACAACAACAAAGACAGCCCAGAGCTAGTAGAAGGAAGGAAATAACAAAGATCAGAGCAGAATTAAATGACATAGAGACTAAAAGCATAATATTAAGGATCAGTAAATCCAGGAGCTGGTTTTTTGAAAAGATAAAATGGACAAGCCTTTAAGCAGGCTCATCAAGAACAAAAGAGAGAGTATGCAAATAAACACAATTAGAAATGAAAGAGGAGAGATTACAACTGACACCACAGAAATAAAAAGCATTGTACGAAATTACTATGAAGAGCTGTATGCTAAGAAATTTGAAAACCTAGGTGAAATGGAAAAATTTCTAGAAAAATATAACCTTCCAAAACTCAATGAAGAAGAAGCAGAAAGCCTGAACAGACCAATAACAGTAGTTGAAATTTAAGCAGTAATCAAAAAACTCCTGACACACAAAAGCCCTGGACCAGATGGTTTCACAGGAGAATTCTAAGGAAGAATTTAAGGAAGAGCTAACCCCTATCCTTCACAGACTATTCCAAAAAATCCAAAGTGATGGAAGACTCCCAAACTCTTTTTATGAAGCCAGCATCATCCTAATCCCAAAACCAGATAAAGACACAACAAAGAAAGAAAACTTCAGGCCAATATCACTGATGAACATAGATGCTAAAATCCGCAACAAAATATTGGCAAACCACATCCAACAATACAGTAAAAAGATCATACACCATGACCAAGTGGGATTCATCCCAGGGATGCAAGGATGGTTCAATATTCACAAATCAGTAAATGTAATACATCACATAAACAAAAGCAAAGACAAAAATCACATGATCATATCAATAGATACAGAAAAAACATTTCACAAGGTACAGCACCCATTTATGATAAAAATACTCAGCAAAGTTGGAATAGAAGGAGCATTCCTCAACATAATAAAGGCCGTATATGAGAGACCTAAAGCCAACATCATAATCAATGGACAAAAACTAAAACCTTTTCCACTATGATCAGGAACAAGAAAAGGTTGTCCACTTTCACCACTTCTATTCAAT
Organism: Carollia perspicillata; assembly: GCA_004027735.1. Taxonomy (NCBI): domain Eukaryota; kingdom Metazoa; phylum Chordata; class Mammalia; order Chiroptera; family Phyllostomidae; genus Carollia; species Carollia perspicillata. Next base: position 20,225 of record PVKM010024682.1, read on the forward strand.
ATAGTTTTGGAAGTTTTAGCCACAGCAATCAGACAAGAAAAGGAAATAAAAGGCATCTGAATCAGAAAGGAGGAAACAAAACTGTCACTGTTTGCAGATGATATGATAGTGTACATGGAAAATCCTATAGACTCCACCCAAAAACTGCGCAACCTAATAAATGAATTAGGCAAAACAGCGGGATACAAAGTCAATACCCAGAAATCAAAGGTATTTTTGTATACCAACAATGAAACAGCAGAAGCAGAAATCAAGAAAAAAAT
>PVKM010024683.1:0-20377 GCA_004027735.1 Carollia perspicillata
ATGCATCTTATGTTCAGTGATGCCATTTAGGCAACAAGTCACTTGGCTTCATTACTGGTGATGTTATTTCAAATTAGATTCCCTTAACTAACCTCCTATTTATAATACTTTACATTATTTTGGGGCATATTTATGAAAGCTGTTTTAAAGTCTTTGCCTTCTGATCCCATCAGCTTTCATTTTGGAATCTGTTTCTATTGCTTAACTTTTCTCCTGATTATGGGTGATGTTTTCTTGCTTATCTGCTTGTCTGATAAAGTTTTTATTTCTTGCAAGGCATAACTAAACATTATGTTCTTGAGTGTCTCTGTTTTGTTGACTCTGGTGAAAGAATATTGAGTGCTGCTCTAGGAGATGATTCATTTATTGGTGAATCCCACACCCTGGCAACACTGAGACTGAATTAATGTGTTGCCACAACATAAGATCTTGGAAAGCGAAACTACTTCAATGAGGCATGTGCTCCTCAACTCACACAGTCCCAGAGGCATTTAGGCCTGGGATTCTTGATCTATAGAATATGCCCTTGAGCTCATTTTGCAGACTTCCAGCCCGCCTCCTCCCACGGACCCCTCTGTGTAGTGCCTGCCCTTCCTTCATCTGTAGGAACTGGCCCGTGGCATCCCGAATGTCTGTCTGCTCAAACACAGACGTGAGAACGCTGACTGGCCTGGAGAATGTTACTAGTAATCCTAGAGGGGATGTAATAAAAATAAATAAATCTCAAAAAGAAAAACACTTCTGAAAATCCTTCCTTCCAAGCTCTCAGCAACTCCTTCTTTCCTTCTGTTTAGAAATTACTTCAAGCGCCAGGGAAAAGGCATCAGGAACCTACAGGGCTGATTTTTGTACCAATGGGAATGGACAACAATCCCCAACTAGACCGGATCATTCAGGTGAGCCGGGACTCCACACCCTTCACAGTGAGCTCTGGAATTTCTTATATTATGTATCTGTAACCGCGCATTATATTTCTCATTACAGTTTTCTTAGGCTACTACTAAGTGAGTTCACCCTTCCTGAGAACCCAGAGACAGTCCGAGCAAGTCCTGGAGGTCAAAAGTAAAGGTGAAAGGTGATAGAAAACTAAAAATTTTGGTAAACGGATCAGATCCTAGCAAAGTTCAGCATTTTAGACAACTATTATTTGACTGTATACCTGTTAATACATTTGCAGTACTGTATGTGAATTAGATGAAGGCCACATCCATTTCCTTTTTAGAAAGCTGTCAAGTGAACTTTCAGGGAAAATGCAGGGAGTGAACAAAAAAGGGCATATTCCTTTCTTTCTCTCTTTTTTGAATGTATAAAAATAACTTTCCTTTTCATGATTTTTCTGCCTCATAATAATCCTTCAATCTGATCTCAACAAGCTGTACGGGGAACCTGTCAACATCATGGAAATATTCCCGAGAAGTTCCGGGTTGGCTGGGGTCTCGCAGCTCGAGGCCCACCATGTCAGAGACCAAAATCATTTTGCAGAAAGCGACACGAGCACATGCGGCCCTCGCTCTATGCACCGGACTCCAAACGGGCCTTCTGCATCCACTCATTCTGCTTAGGGTCATCAGCAAAAAAACCATAATGCCGCCAGCATCACATCCTCACATTCTCCTTTGAAATTTGTCTTTATGATGTGTTTGTGCGTGTGTGTGCAGTTGGAAAAAGAAATGTCAAATAGTTGCTTTGAAATTTTCAGGAACACTTTTCCCACTGGCTTCAATAGCTGCTTCATCCATTTAACATCTGAGAGAAAAAAGGAAGTTCCAGGCGACAAGTTTTTCTTCTAAGATAAAAAACAATATAAAGTTTCCTAAAGGGGAAAACCCCTTGAAACAAGCTGTTTCCCTTTCTGCTATGGGATAGAAATTTTCCCAGAAAGTAACAAACTTTTAAGACACATTTCCTTTGAAATTACTCTCAGCTCTTCCTTCCCCAAGCCCTGAAATCAGCAGACAAGCAATCTCAAATTGAGTTTCTCAACACCATGGATGAGAGGCTCTGAGCCCCTTTACTTAAATAGATGAAGTATAGGAGATACTTTTCTATTTCAGAAACAAAAAATCGCCAATGGAAACAATTAATGAAATTAAAATTACATATTTACAACAGGTCACACAGTGACTCTACATTGAAAACTACGGAGTCGCTTCACATGTCTGCATTCCCAGAATGGAAAACACAACACACAAAATAAAGATTTGACTTAAAATATTAAAATGTCAGAGAGCATAACCTTGAGAATCCGATCATTTTCTACAGCTAAATAGAAAGCACAGAATTGGCCCATTTTCAAAACATACTTCCCAGACCATCTTCCACCTGGATCATATACACATTAAAATTCTCTAAAGAAGGAACTGGGTAAACAAACAGATGTCTGAAAAACCTAACCCGTAACAACCTCAATCCAACCTCCACACAGAAATATCACTGTTCAAGATTTCCTCACCAACTTGTTAAAAGGCTAGCATAATGGGGGGGCAGAGATGGGGACAACTGTAATTGAACAACAATAGATTTTTTTTAAAGGTTAGACAAATAAGTCCAGCACGCATTTATACGCACAAGTCAAATACTTGGCAGAAAAGAGGCCGGCACACAAATCCGCAGGTGGTCTTCCCCGCCAGCCCGCCGTCCTTCTCCTGAGCGCCCACAGCCTCTCCACTTCGGATCGCTGGCAGAGCAGAGGGCGGGGGCCTTGGCTGCGGCCGACTCGCACCCAGGTCAGCTGGTCTCCAGCTCCTCTCCACTGAGACAGAAACTTCCGGAAAGCCCCTGACTCACTCAGTTTGCTTAGAGACTAGATGAGTTAATTAGAAATAAGCTTGCTTTTTTAATCCCAGTTTATAAGTCTTTACATAATCACCAAATGCCAAACGTGGCCTGACTGGGTTACAGCCTCCCTGGCTCTGTTACCAGCACCTAGAAGCCAGCTGAGCTCAGAGACCCTGACCCCCCATTTCCCCATCACTATACACAAAGGGCAGGTTAGCTGGCTGCCTGGGAGCCCCAGAGCAGCTGAAGCACCAAGGCCTGTGTGCATTCTCAGCACATAATCTTAATTCTTAGGCGACTGTGAAAAAAAACCCAAGTCAGCCTTCGTACTACTCGTGGCCAATTGAGTGACCCAGAAACAGACCCAAAGCCACGGCAGGATTCCGAGTCCTCATCAGGCTGTGTGTGGAAAAGCCCGCCTTTGACCACAGGCCTGAGAGCAGCTTTTCTGTGTAACATGAATGACAATCCAAACCTAAGACCGCCACCAGGTCTGAACCTCCCCTGCACCTAAGTCCCTAGGCAGGTTTTCAGTGTTTTATGTGGAAGCCTGTAAGCAAAAAATACAAGAGGAGTTTATGTGTATAGGGTGTCCAAGTACAATTTCCCCAGGACAGGACGGGTAAACCGGCACTGGAAGGGTGAGAGGGAATGTGGCAGGTAGGGTTCAAGGGGACAGGGATGATGAGCTGCTGCCCAGAAATGACTTTTCCCACTAAATTCCAACTGCCCCACGTGAACTTGATGACCCCATCCAGCTAGTTTCTGTGGCATCACTTCAATAAGCATTGAGCCTCACTGATCACATAGGTTCTTACCTCAACCTACAATACTTGTGAGCACCTTTCAATCCACAGCACTGAAGCCGCATTCCCCAGGAAGCATGAACTGATTTTTCCAGATGAATGTGACCTCTCCCTTCTTGCTCAGTTTTGCAGATTTGAATTTTTCATAAGAAGTCACAACATATTAGGTCAAGCTTTAGTGAAAAAAAAAAACACTGAGTCTGGAGTGATATTCCTCTACAGTATTATACTAAACAAATAAACACAGAGATAATAAATATAGTTAATCGTTCTCTACATGTAAGAGGTTCTCACCTAACATTTGTTGTGTGAATAAATAAAATTGACCTGAGAAAGACTGCTTTTCAAAAATAATGTCAGCCTGGCTGGTGTGGCTCAGTAGACTGAGCACGGGCCTGCAAACTAAAGGGTTGCTGGTTCAATTCCCAGTCAGAGCACAGGTCTGGGTTGCAGGCCAGGTCCCCAATAGGGGGTTCACAAGAAGCGACTTGTTGACATATCTCTCACATGTCAATGTTTCTCTCCTCTCTCCCTTCCCTTCTCTCTAAAAATAAATAAATAAAATCTAAACAAAAAAGTAAAAGTAATGTCAAGATGCTGAGTGTTTAGATACTTCTTGTCTGCTATGACAAGGAAACACTCAAGTGCTCCCTTTAGCCAGTTAACTTCTAGTGAGCTAAAATAGATAAGTTAGCCAATATTGCATGCCAGGGCACACTTAGTTTATTTATAAATCTGAAACACATGAGAAAGACTCTCATGCCTTCAAGGACGTAAGTATAACTCTGCCTCTTACCATTTCTTCCTTAGTGTGCTGTGAGCCTTGTCAGGTGGCCCGATCATGGTTGGTTAAGTAGGAATGGTTGGTTAAGTAGGATTTGTTCTACATTATGAAGAATATCTTTAGCTGAACTATTCTCCTGCTTTAGAATCCGCTATCCTAAAAAGAACCCTGAGAGACTGACTTAGTGCATCAAGATCCTGCAGATAAGCCTACCCTAATTTTGACAGCAACTGAACAGTAAATCCCATAGTGCCGCATGCTAACTTCCTCTGTTTTTAAGGGTTCCACTACCAAGAAAAGAGACCTCCCTTATATCTAATCAATATAGAACATAGAGAAAATGAGGAGGAAATGAAACTAGTTTTTTATAGCTACATTCAATATTCAAGGCAAACAGGGTACTAATGGCTTTACACGTGTAGAACAAGCAATCCTTGAGAAAGCCAATGTGCTTAACATGGCCCATTTTACAGATGAGAAAATTAAGGATGGAAGAATATGTGCATCATACACAAAATCACGTAGCAAAGGGCAATGGAAACTCTCTAGAGAAAACTTCAGGGCTCAGTGAAGGGGGTGTGGCAGAACCCCTTGGTTCAATGACATGTTTCAGAAGCTCCCGGAGAGTTCTCGCCAGCCCATCAGCGAACAAGCTCAGTGCCGCTTCTCAGTGCTGTCCCCTCACATTCTCTGCTTTTCCTTAGGAAACCCAGCCTGCAGGAGGCACATGCATGCACACACACCCCTTATTAACACCCCCTGGCAGTAAATAGAACACACACAGAACAGTAACTGAATGCTGTACAAATTGAAAATCAGATGAATAAAAAGAGCTCAAGATAATTAATAACATGATAGCAGAAATCAGAAACCCTTTAGAAGTGCTAGAAAATAGACTAAATCAAGAAGGAAAGAGTATTGAGAAAAGAAAATGAAAAATAGGATAAAATATAAGAAAATTGGTTCATTAATCAAGTATGGCCAACATATGAATAATAGGAGTTTTATGAAGACATTACAAAAGAAATAGCAGGGCAAAAGTAAGTAAGTGATTTAGGAAATATTTTCAGGGCCAGCCAAGAAATATTTCCTCATTAAAAGAGCCTACATGTATCTAGAAAAATATGGAAATAGATTCTTGTTAAAATATATAATTCAAAAATTTCAAAAGAGTGGGTCAAAAAGAAGACCCCAAAAACCTCCAAGATAGTTAACATCATTTTAATACAGCAAAGACAGATCCAAGATGAAAATCCAAAACTACATGGTAAAAAATAAAACATGTAAAACAAGAAAATGAGCTACAAATAATGACTGACCAAGAGGGGCCAGAAAAGAATGAGGAAGAAGTCTCCCCATGGAAGCCAATATAAAATTGTGTTCAAATAAATGGAAATGTCAGTGAGTCAAGGACTTGTGAAGTATCGAGGAAAGTGAGCACTGCAAGGTGCTCATTATTTTAAAGCAACACAGAGATCAGTGTTTGTTCACCAGCAGGCACTGTTTGCTGGAGTGGTGGATGGACAAGACCCATTCAAGTGGGTTGAAAAGGAGGGAAAGGAGGAGTGGAGCCTTGCCGCTGTGAAAAAAGGTTCCCAGGAGTCTGGCTGTCAAGAATGAGCACACAGGCCACATCTGGAGGGCTCATGTAGGTGTGAGGGGACACTTTTCAATGGGAATGACAGTAGCAGGGGCAATGCTGGTGAGGTATGTGCAGACCTCACGAGACGGGCAGGTTAGGAATAAGGTCATGGGGAAGGCTGCAGGTGAAGTCCTGAGTAGGTGCAAGTGGGCTGGGGCTTTGAGGGGTGGATGTGTAGGACTCGTTGCAACAAGAGGGAAGAACGTCAGAGTGGGTGCCAAGGCAGGTGGGTGTGTAGTCTTGTGAAGACAAGGAACTCCATCTTGTTAATATCTCTGTGATGCATAAGAAACAGTCATTCCCTTAGGGTGATAATGCAGGCTAAGTTGTAGCTGTGAATAAAGTACAAAAATGTGCTAAGCCAGGTTTCCTGGCACTTCTGAAAGCCCGTTTGAGACTGAGTGCACTACCTGTACATACATAATAATGATGTGCTGAGAGCTGACAATTATAACGATGGAGGGGTGGTTAGATAGATTCTGTACAACTTAAGGGATCAGAGCTTTTTTTTAAGAAAAAAGGAATGCTGTCCCCATATTTCAAGCCTGATATATGCATATATGCAACCCACCTCTCCCAGACGTAGAGGTAGGTATCTGATCCAAAATCGGTGGTTCAGTTTCTTCTCTAAAAATTTTCATTTCAGAAACAGAATGAGTTACTCAAATGTGTGAAGCTGAAGTGAAAGCTCTGACAGCCTGGGAGCCGGGGCCACTGTGGACCAGCATGAGGAGCCGAGAATGCAAGTGTAACAGGGTGCAGCCAAGAGGGGGTCCCCAAATAGGGATTTGTAACGGGGTCCAGAAGAGCCTGGAGATAATTGGCTCCACACCACAGGGCCTCACCTGTCCAGAATGCTGGCAGCTGTGGCCAATTGTGGGAGGAGCCAGAAATGGGGCTGCAGAGAAAGATTGGCGCTGGGATTTAAAAGGCAGCATGGCAGCCATTGGCGTCTCTCTTTTGGGGACCACGCATCTGTTTAGGGCCACGTGTCTGTTTAGGGCCACGAAGTTTTGGTGTCTTGGTGGGGACCACACAGCTTGGGTGAGAGTCAGGACCACGAGGCTTTGGAAGTGCTCCCTTTTGTCATGTAGAGGGTGCCGGGAGGACTGTGTGCCTTTGTGGAGAATTTTAGTTTGTATTTCAAATAAATAATAAGTTCCTTTCCTTTTCACTGATCTCTGTCATTGAGAGATGTCTTTCCGATTGGCAGCGGACAGTCAAGCCCAGTGGGTGGTCTGGATGGTGTTAGTATTACCTTCCTTGGGGGGGACCCCCTGTTCTGTTCTGGAACACAAGCATAGGTAAGCAGAGAGAGCAGGGCCATGGAGAGAAGCAGGAGGGTCCAGCTGACCCTCAGGAAAAAGGAGGAAGTAAGAAAACGTGTGCCCCAGAAAGGTGGAGTGAGTAGTTTTGTAAAGGATTTCAAGTTCCCATGAAACCCTAGTGCTTCTGTGAGGTGGCTGATCACATTAAAATATAACTGACTTTAAATAAGTCCATTCACACTGGTTTCTATTCCAGGCAACAAAGTGCCCCTGGCAAAGAAAAAAATTATTGTGGTAATGTTTATTTCAGTTCCAGGCTGATATTTATATCAGCTACAGGAGTTGACAGAAATTTATCTAGACCCATGGACTATGTAAATTAAAGGTATGTAGTTTTTCACCTAGAAACAGAGATGATTCATTTCAGTGGACTAAAATAAGAGAGGGTAAGGTGAAATTTTTTTCTTGTTTTTTTGTTAAGACCCTTGTTCTGTCAGAATTTCCCAAAATAATCTATAATCTTGTGTGCTCTTTCGGTCACCAACAATGGCTTGGCCACCGCTGACATCTGTACTCTCAAATACCTTGGAGACACGTGTTATACTCACCCAGAAAACAGTGTTTTACTTATCATCTGACATTCAAATAACTGACAGTTCACAGCTTTAATTAGAATTGTCACAAGAATCCATGCTATCCTCAGCTCGGCTCTTAGTGGTAATTTATTTGTGTAGCTAAACAATAAATTGAAAAGAAAATTGCAAAGCATCGCAAAAAGCGGAAGTTGGCTGAGTGTTTCGTTCATAGTACAATCACTGAGACTCCATAAAATAAGAGCTGCCAGAGGTTGATAGTAGACCTACAAATATTAATAGGAAACATCAAATAGTGCCACTCATAAAATAATTCCATAAATAATACAAGACAGCAGGGGAGAAGGAGACACTGGGTTCTTGCACAAGGCTTTATAAAGACAAAATTCAAAATGGCTCTTGAGAGAACACACTGAGGAAATAATTCCAAAACAAGGTGACTTTATATTTGTTTATTACTACTTTAATAATGAACTACCTAGTTTACTTGCAAAAAAAAAGACATTTTAGAATTAATGTCAGTTCTTTTTCTAATATGTGAAACAAGTGCAAAGCTTTACATAGGGGTGGCATTGTCAAATTAATATTTGGTGAAATTAAGAGGATTATCTCAAATTTCAGTAACAAAGAATATGGTATGCTCATTCTATGCAATATTAAACATCATCTCTAAAATTATGTTTTATTCTTAATATTCTAATATTCTATGTGTATGCTCCTCCATAGCAGTATCAGCATCACAAACTCAAACTCTCAGGCCCCAGCCCTGCCCCATTTCAGCCAGTCATTCTGATGCACACCCGTTTAAGAATCACTGAAAGCCATGAGTGTTAAAGCACTGGGGGTTTCACTATATATATATTTTTTTTATTGATTATGCCATTATAGTTGTCCCATTTCCCCCCTTCATTCCCCTCCACCCTGCACACCCCCTCCCACCCACACTCCCCCCTTTAGTTCATGTCCATGTGTCATAAGTTCTTCAGCTTCTACATTTCCCACACTACTCTTGCCCTCTCCCTGTCTATTTTCTCCCTACCTTCTATACTACTTATTCTCTGTACCTTCTCCCCCACTCCTGCTCCCACTCCCCTGTTGCTAACCTTCCACGTGATCTCCATTTCTGTGGCTCTGCTCCTGATTTAGGTGACCACTTAGTCTGCTTTTGTTTTTGGTGTGGATGTTAATAACTGTGAGTTTGCTGTCCTTTCACTGTTCACATTTTTTATCTTCTTTTTCTTAGATAAGTCCCTTTAACATTTCATATAATAAGGGCTTGGTGATGACGAACTCTTTGAACTTGGCCTTATCTGAGAAGCACTTTATCTGCCCTTACATTCTAAATGAAAGCTTTGCTGGATAGAGCAATCTTGGATGTAGGTCTTTGCGTTTCATGACTTGGAATACTTCTTTCCATCCCCTTCTTGCCTGCAAGGTCTCTTTTGAGAAATCAGCTAACAGTCTGATGGGAACTCCTTTGTAGGTAACTGTCCCCTTATCTCTTGCTGCTTCTAGAATTCTCTCCTTCATTTTAATCTTGGCTAATGTAATTATGATGTGCATTGGTGTGTTCCTCCTTGGGTCCACCTTCTTTGGGACTTTCTGAGCTTCCTGGACTTCCTGGAAGTCTATTTCCTTTGCCAGATTAGGGAAGTTCTCCTTTATTATTTGTTCAGATAAGTTTTCCACTTGTTTCTCTTCCTCTTCCCCTTCTGGTATCCCTATAATGTGGATGTTGGAATGTTTAAAGATGTCCTGGTGGTTCCTAAGCCTCTCCTCAATTTTTTGAATTCTTCTTTCTTCATTCTTTTCTGTTTGGTTGTTTCTTCCTTCCTTCTGGTCTACTCCATTGATTTGAATCCCAGTTTTCTTCCCATCACTATTGGTTCCCTGTGCATTTTCCTTCCTTTCACTTATCATTGCCTTCATTTGTTCATCTAATTTGCGACCAAAATCAACCAATTCTGTGAGTATCCTGATCACCAGTGCTTTGAACTGTGCATCTGATAGGTTGGCTATCTCTTGGTCGCTTAAAAGTATTGGCTCTGGGGCTCTGAGCTGTTCTTCTGTTTGAGTCACTTTTGGTCAGGTGGCTCCTATTATGTATGAGGGGCAGAGCCTTAGGTGTTTACCAGGGTGGGGCAACCTAGTCTCAGGGTTGTGATGCTGTCTGTGGGGGCAGAGTCAGAGAGGGAACAATGGCACCTGTTCCACGCTCTCTCAGATTTGCATCCCTTACGCTGCCTCCCACAAGCTCCTAGTTTATCTGCATGTGATGTGTGTCTGAGGTCAGCCAACCGCCCCATGTGCTCTACTTATCTCCTCCCCACATCTGGGGTCTGCAAGCTCCACGCCACCTACAGTCCCTGGCGCTCCTGGGTCTGCCAGCCACTGCCTTTTCCTGCCATGTTCCCTCTCCTCCCACTGCCGACTCCACCTCTCTTACCCATCTGGTTGAATGGTTGTCAGACTTCCGTAGTTCAATTTTCTGTGTTCTGGTTGTGTTATTGTTTATAAATCTTTGTTGACCTTAATCTTGGTTGTGCGAGAAGGTACAGCGTTTCCACCTACGCCTCCATCTTGGCTGGAAGTCCTAAAGCACTAGGGGTTTCAACCTGAAGATAGAAGAGCTGCTGCTTGACAGTGCAGAGATGCCAAGACAAGCCCAATCCTGAACCCTTACCGGTCGCCTGGTATGTAAGGGTGCGGGAGGAGAGCAGCTTTGCAGAGGAATGCAGACAACAGTGGGACCTTATTTAAAACTTGAAGGCAGAGGGAATTAATGGTCAGTGAAAGAGCAGAGGTTGGTCAGTAGTTGTTAACTGTCATATACCAGCCCCTGGGAGAGAAGGGAAAGGTGGTCGGAGGAGGAACACTGGGGAAAGGAGGAACTCCGGGGAGGAAAGGAGTACAGACACGGTGGAAGGGGGAACCAGAGAAAGGCAGAGGACAATCCAGACAGGCACCTGCAGGCGGCGCTATGCAGCTCACAGCGCACACACAGGCCTTAGACTTGAGCTGACTGGGTCCAAGTCTCGGCTCTGACACGTGCTGACTTTGTGACTTCCCGTTAGCTTTGTTTCTGGTCTGGGGGATTTTTTTAAATCTTCAAAATAAAGGGGAAAATATAGTAGTTATCTCAGAACTGGTGTGAGTATTAATAAGCTCCATACTGTAATAAGAGAAGGTCATATTTCTGTTAAATACCAAATTGTAGGGGATTTTCAACTACCTGTGCCCAACTGGAACGCCGTCACTCTCTGTAGGTTGTCGGGCAGGAGTGGCCCCAGGATCACAGAAAGGTGCCACAGAGAGGAGGTGCCAAAGGACACCTGATTCCCCTGTGACAACTCTAAATTGCACAGAGTTCTTAGAAGGGAGTGTGCTTGCTACATTATTCACTTCAAAAACGAGGTGGCAAAAGAAGACCTTCTTTACTTCTTTGTAGCTGTTTAAAAATCTGTTCTTAAAAACTACAAATCTTTATTTAAGAATAAAACACTTTGAAAGAATAAGTGGGTTCATATAATGTTATTCAAAAGCAACTGTATGCATAAAAACATCAATTTTCCCCATATTGTCATAGATTCAAAGCAATTTAAATGAACTTCTTGAAAACAAGTCTTGAAATTAAAATCAATGAGTGACTAAATTAAAGATAACTCAGAAAAGATTAATGTGAAGAATCTAGTTTTAAAAAACTCAGTTCATTATAAAAACATAATATGTAATATACGACAGTACTGCCCCCAGCTCAGCAAGGATAGGAATGGAGTGGAAGGGATTGTCCAGAGATTCAACTGTTTTTAAGAATTGATTATACAATAATATAGACATCACAAATCAAATGAGGAATATTTGGTAAAAAGATTTGGAATAATCAGCTTAAAATTTTGTAAAAATCAATTGATGTTTTATTGTACATATCAAACTCAATTTAAAATTAATTACTCACTTGATATTGCAAGATGATTTTGTGGCAATTGCGCAGAAGGGTATGGAGAAAGCTAGGGAAAACCACTAGTGGGGAGACCAACAAGCAGACTAAATGAGGGACGAAAAATGAGAACTAAGGGTAAAAAAGATAAGATGGGGTTCGGAAGAAAAGAACTGGTTGGTGAAAGATAACTCTGGAAGACGCAGTTTTCAGCCTTAAGAATGCAAGTGAATAACGGTCCTTTTAATGGAAATAGGTCAGGCTACGTAAAGAAGTGCTCATGGAGCCAAGCCTTTGAGTGCAGCATGCAACGCATACGAGGCCCAGGACTGGTGTTGATAGTAACAACAGTCCAGAATTCACATAATGTGTCTGGGATGGAAATACAGACTTAGAATTCTGCTCCTACAGAGTATTTGAAGTCACATCAATGGAATGACTCGGGGAGAGGCTGTAAGTGATGAGAAAGCTAAGCACAGAATCACAGAGTGGCCACAAGATTACAAGCCGAGGACTGTGTCCCAGAAAGCACAGAAAAATTGCCATTGTCCAAGGGAAGATTACAAAGTATTCAAAATTTACCTACAGGGACAACTAAAAGACAATTAAGGAAATTTCTTGTATTAAACAGATACTATAGATAACAGGTACCCCAATTTTCTGAAAAACGAATGCTCTTTCATGTGACTAATACATCTTAGAATGAGTCCCGTGGGACACAGAATCTAAAAAAGTCTCATATAAGCTCAAAATAACTCTTCGACAAGGACCTATGTGGGCCTCCCAAGTCATTATTAACCTTTCTTTTTGGATGCATTGAAAGGTTAGGCCATGCTCTAGGGCATTAACTCAACTCCTGGCCTAATAGCACGCTTATTCTAAAGGCTCATCCTCCTTGTCACAAAGCATTTCTTCAACCCAGCTGATGCACTGGGCTCTCCGATGCTCCCATGCCAGGCGGTTAATGACAATGGACAATTAATGCAAACATGACTTCAAAAGAGAAGGAAATCAGAGCTCAGATACCTTGGGGCAGAAAGTCTGAGTGATATCAGCCAGAAAATAACAGATCAGACAAATGGTGGTGAGGGAAATCTAAAGTGGGTGATTAAGGAGAGCAATTATCAATATCAATTATAGTTTGCTACTATGGCACAGAAAATGACTTCCAGAACTTGGTGACTTAAAAATATCTGTGTTCATAGCCTCATCACCTTGCAGGTCAGGAAGGTGGGGAGGCTTGGCCAGGCAGCTGTCCCTGCTCCTGTCATCATCAGCTCAAGAAGCTTACTAGGTGCCGGGGACACATGCCCAGCTCAGCTCACAGCTCGCTCACAGCACGCAGGTCGCTGCTGGCTGTCGGCCGGGAGGATGGCAGAGCCAGCTGTTGGCAGGGGCTCAGGAGGTCCTTTCAGCCAAATGCTTTGGCTCCTATCCACGGAGCCAAACTACACCACTACACACAACTGTGTATGGAGAACAAGCATGCCAAGAGATAAAGATGGACTCGAAAGTCTCAGGAAGTCAATTCTTTGCATTCTATTTGTCAAGAAAATCACAAAAACCAGCCCAGATTCACTGGAGGGCGACTGCACTGCCCGCTCAATGTATGGAGGAGTCGAGAATCTGCAGATCTCTATTCTTGTACCGCACGGCCAGTTATAACATCAGCAAGTGCAGGTTGACTTGCTCATCCTCTTCAAGCTTTTATGGGAGCTGAGTTACACTTCTGCCTAGATATTTTAGCCCCACCTGTTCTTCTGGGTCTTGCCCAGTTACTTGTTTCCTGGCCTGAGTGGCCACTGGGGATGATCAGACCATTTCTTAGGTGAAAGCCCTAATGTGACAGTCACATTCCCTGCCTCTTCTCACACTTGTCTCACTTGTCCCTAAAGGTGGGACCTGGGTGTGGACTTAGTCTGGGCTGCACCTTTTCATGGAAGACCCCACAGAAATGCTAACTCCTACATCCAATCTGATTGGCCCCCGAAGGCATCCTGCAGATGGAATTTTTTCAATAATAACTTTAGTAAGTTATAATCCACATGCTCTAAAATTCACCCATTTGATATATACAGTTCAGTGGCTTTTAGTATACTCACAGAGTTACACAACCATCACCACTATCTAATTTTATGCCTTTTCATCTCCCGTGGGTTGAAGTTTGATCGATGACAGGTAGAATGAGCAGCAGCCTGGAGACAAATTGCTCACCTTCCACCCTGTGACAGGGCACTGTGAGATGCTGTAGTGCCATGTGGCCCCTCTAGAGATGACCTCCTCAACCAAACATCCCGCTGTGATTTCCTATAAAACAGGTAACAACTCAGTAATGCAACGGCTTACATTTGCTTTCTGTCCTGTCTGCCTCACTAGCCCTTTCCAATGCTCATAATTTTCTGGAACCCAAATACCCCATACAGTGTTAGCATGCGAGCTCACCCAGGCTTGGTTTCCTAGAGCACGGGTAAAATACACGGCATCCAGAACCTTCACGTTTTGACTTCCAGTATATCTCCCTTCGTGTGTAGAGCCACAGTATTGTTTTCTAATTCCCTTAGGCTCTTCTGTTTCCAGGAAGCCCACACTCCTTTCCTTTTGCTATTGCTTTGGTCTACAATATACAATGCACTTCCTAATTATTCACCCATCAATATCTTGTCTTTCTTTTGAGGCCTACATAAAAAGTCCTGTTGGGTATGGTCATCACTGTTTCCTTCGGGCTCCAGGGGAAGCATTGACAGTGGCCAGCTGTGAACCACAGTCAAATGTCATCATTGTCCCCATCATCAGCCAAATGTTAAAATCACATTGGAAACAGTTCCTGGTTTATTCTCCTTAGACTTTGTGTCCCCCAAGTTTCTGGGCACAATGCCTTGCACATAGTAGGGAATCAAATGCTAAAATGGAGAAGGAGTTCTATAACAGAGAAAATAGTATTTCAGAGTGAAACACTGCTATTAATTTCGAATGAGGTTAGTATAGCTCTTAACCACCCCACTTGCCCTGAAGGGTTTCATGCTGCAGAGCCTTTGAAATTGTCAAAGCATATATTTTGCAGAAGATCTGAATTATGTCATTATAATATTTCTCTTACAATCACACTGAAATTGGAAAACCAAGAGTCATCTCTACATTCAATTCTGTTCTATGTAAAATTCCCTTAAAAATATGTTTTCCAGAAGAGTTTTGAATGTATCTCCCAAAAAAGTAAAGAACACAGAAATTTAATAAAACACACAGAAATTCTTGTTGCCTGAAAATATTACAGTGTAACCCAAATATTATATTTTTCCCAGAAAATCCAGAATCCTTTCCCATAAGAACACACTGTTGTATGGTATTAGCTAACACTGAAATCTAATCAACCCCCTAATGCAAAAATTTTGTGCTTATTGCCTGGTATGTTTCCTGCTTTCTAATATTAGACAGTATCTTTGCTGCAGCAAACTTGGGTTTTGCCATAAATAGCAGTGAGCTAGTACATTATTAAATACTGTTACACTAATTGCATTTCATCTGAAAAAAAGTCATAATGTTTAGTGGAATTTACTAATGTGCCTCTTTTTAATTTCCAGGACACCAAAACAAGCTCTAGTTATTACATTATACTAATAATTAAATGGTGGCTCATTTAAATGATCGCAGACAACTCATGATGACACCGCATCATCAGTCTCTGCCTTATCCACACTACAAAATTCTAATGACTTGCTACTGAGAGGGCTCACGGGGAGATGTGAATACTGGCTTGTTCTCTGAGAAGTAGGGAGCAGGCTGTCTGAGCAGCTGATGTGGGGTCGCAAAGGATGGAGGGACCGCAGCATCAGAACTCAACTCCCCATCTTTGAGGTAGTTCAGACACTGGTCAGGAGTCTGCCTTTTTTACTTAACTCCTCACTCGTCATTTAAAACCACTAGAAGATCATTAAGAAGAAACTAAAAATGTTTCAATACAGGGCAAGTCAGAATAACAGGTAAACTCAGATACGCAGAACTGTGATTCTAAAGAAATGTCCATTAGTTCTACAAATGGCCAGGCCTTCCCTTGGGGAGCCTTGCAAACTGTGGATGAGTTCTGTGAATCTGGGCCATTTTCCTCAGGACCTGGCTTCCAGCATTTCAGCTTAGATTCAACTCTTACAAATGTTATTCCTGACAAACCTCTATGGTATTCACGCAAAGGTCAGCATCCTCAGTGATAAAAACCGCTATCTCATATTATTTATGTTCACGTCTTATTCTTGGCACACTTCTTTTCCTTTTTGAAACCCATATATCTTCTATCTTCATTCTGCTCTCACGACCAGGCCACCATTACCTATAAAAATTTTATTCTGAGAATGATATTAATGAGAGCTCCATGCGAGCGAGGATCTTTGTCTATTTTATTCAATGGTAAAGACCAACCACATAACACAGTCTATGGGACATAACTGCTTCTCAGTAACGACAGTTGAAGGAAGGCTGGAAGAATAGAAGGGAGAAAGGAAGAAATGCATACTGGGAAAAAAGGACAAAAGTTTCATTAATCTATTAGATACTTTTCTCTCTGTACCTGTAGTGTCTCTTTAATAGCAATATATCAGACAGAGAAACTGGCATCAAGTTATTTTACAGTTAGATATAAGATAATGTCGATGACATGATAGCCAGAGATTTGGGCATGTTTAATATTCCTTCGGGCTATTTTAGTGCCTTTTGGTTTGCTCTCTGTGAAGATCGACATAGGAGCTAGTATGATGCCCTACCAATGTCAGTAAGCATATGAAGACATTCCCGTCTGGGTCTTTTATTTATATATAGAGAGAAAGGTACATGGGTGCAGGTTGGTGTCTAGGTTAAAGAACGGAACGGCATCAGGCTGTGGTCTTACCATACACCGTCATGCAGAGAGGAATGTCTCAGTAGACTCACAGGCATGAGGGTATTACTGCAGCTGGTACGCCGATCCAACAAGTGACATTGAAATATCACTTTAAAGTAAAAAAAAAACTTAAGCTATATTCCAATTCCCTTCTCTGTGTTAGCACAACATTTTTCAAAACGACGCAATACCTGCTGTGTGAACACGTTATTCCCTTGGTGCACAAAATTAATCTCTTATTAGCATCATGTTCACAGGAATGTCAAGGCATATCTCCAGAGGATAAAAAGCACAAACAAAGGCTTAGTTTGGCCCAGTCAAGGGAGAGAAAAGCAAAGAAACAGTAAGTTTTATATAGAGTTTTAAAATAAGGTCGACATGAAATTCATTTATATTATCATTTAAATAGCATGTAAAAATAATTCTATCGAAAAGGTTGCAGACAACAAATACTGAATACATGGCTCTAAACTACTAGTCTTAAGTTTGCTGTTTTCAGAGGCCAGCAACCTGTAGTTCAAGGGTCAAAACAGCTTCAATATAAAAGCAGTACAAGGCTAGAGTACACAATCTATAGTGGATAAAGGCATGTTACCTCCATGCACAATGCCTGGCTTAAAATCAACTTCCCATTTTCTGGTTGTGTGACCTTGAGCAAACTTTCTGTCTCGAGTTCCACGTGCAGCATGATAGAGCGAGGAATAAATGTATTCCTTAGATTTGTGAGGACTAAGTACATGTAACGCTCTCAGACCGGTGCCAGGCACACAGTAGCGCACAACCCCCAGAGTATGCCAGCAACTGGAGGGAAGTCAAAGGGAGTGATGAGACCATGCGTAAGCCCACTGCCATAAACTCAGCGATAATTGACTGTAACAATGACAATACGAATAGGGAACAGAGGACTGACTTAAGAGCTACCTAGGAGTTCGATTCTGCAGGACTTCACAACTGTTGGAAATGAGAGATGAGATCGAATGAAACAGGACAATTCTTAGATTCCTAACTTGGACAACTGGGCTGATAATTAGTCCTGGTTGTAGGTACCAGAACACCGCATGAGGGACTAGTTCAAGGAGAAAGATACAGAGTGAATTTTAGGATATGTCGAGTCTGGAATGCACCTAAGACCTACAAGTAATGATATCTAGAAACAGTTATTTGATTCACATAGAACTCAGAAAGTAGTTACAGAATCATACACATATAAGTAGTTAAGCCATGTCTAAGTTATCCCACAGATGTACGTGAAGTTACTCAGATTAAAAGTGTAGATAATGGAAGATATATTGGGTTATGGTAGGGGTTTAGACAGGACTAAAACATAGTGAAAATTACTTTGTGTGAGGACCTGAAAGGAGCTTGCTAAGCAACGCCAACTGTATCAGGACAGTCGTGTAGAATAAGCCCTTAAATCCATCCCTGCCCTCTTTCCTGGGTAGGACCGCCCTTTCCAATCCAAGTGGTGCCTTTCTACCCAGAAGCCCACTAGACCCACAAGCCCAGCATCTCTCTGTGTGAGCCCCAGGAGCATAGTCTTTCCGTGCTGCTGTAGCCCTCAGCACACGCTACTCTTGACATGTTTTCACTTCCATTGTCCCAGCTAGAATGTAAAACCTCCGGGGGAGTGTCTGTTCTTCTTTTTCTTTTTTCTTCCACCTCTGTTCATAAAATTTTCAAAAATCTAACATACTTTCTTTTTTTTTCTTAGAATTTCAATTACTTAAAACCTACACTATTTTTAAGAGCCATTTAAAATTTCACTTCCTTTTTGACACATATTTGGATCAGTCCACCAACCTTTCACAGAGTCTCTCTAATCTCTCTTTAACTAGATGGCTCCCTGGCACTGAACACATCATTTTCGATACCTAAAACACCATTTTATCTTCTGTGTCATTCTCCGCCTGCTCTCCTATTCCTTTTCTTCATTATCAGCAGGCCAGAAGTCCAGATTTCTCCCTCTCTCTCAGCCTCCAAATTGGCCTACATTCCTGTGCATCACACCCTGCAGGAACTCACACCCGCGCCCTGTGGACTCTGCCCACCACCCCTTCCTCAGTGCGGTCTGACCTTGGTTACCACGTCAGCCCTTCCAGCAGCTGCTCAGCAACCGCAGATGAAGTCTAGTCATCTTTAAAGCAGGACTTCTCGGCATCTGCTACAAGCCCATCGTATCAGGCTCTCCTCCTAGTGCTTTCCATCTACACATCCTGTATTCCACAAGCTGACCTACAGTCCGTTCACCAAAAGCACCTCCACGTGATTTCCTACATGACAACAGCCTCTCCTCTTCCACAGCCCTGCCGTACTCATATTCCCCAACACCCAGCTCAAATCTTTCCACTCAGGAAAGCCTTTCCCCTTTCTAGGCGGAAATATCTTATTTCTGTTTCTACCACCACCTGTTGCTCATATCCCTAACACATTCCTCTCTTTATTACAGTGTGATTATGTATTTACAGATCAATTTTCTACACTAAAATGAAGACGCTTGGAGGGCCAATGCCTTGCAAACACTCTCGCGGGCATGTCCGCGTTAGCCTACAGCACATGGCACACTGTAAACACGCAATACGCATTTGTTGATTCCCAGGTCAGGAGTAACCTTGTGTTCATCTTGTCACTTTCTGGACCACCACGCCCCTCCCTCCTTTCATTAAAAATGGCAGATAATTATGTTATAAAGTCTATCTTGTATTTCTTTACATCAAGAGGTTTCCCCTGAAAGAACTGATAATCCTACCCTCCATAAAAACTTTTCTTTTATCCTTATTACTCTAGATTGAAAATATGTCTTTTTATCCCTTCCTGAAACCTAGTTTTCAGTCCTATGCTGTGTTGTTTGTTTCTCCTGCATTCATTCATTTAGCTCTCTTCAATTCCTGGAGTCAATACCCACTATAAAACAAACACAAGTAATCGCTAAGTTTGTTTAGTACCAGTTTGTACTGAAAATTAATGAGCATCAGATAAAATTAAAATAACACATTACAGACGATCAAACATAATTGAGGCTATACTTTCATTATGCTCTTTAAAAGAATAAAATATAACCCATCATCATCATGATTCTAACGTGATGAGCACAATTACAAAATTTTATTTAAAAGTATAATTTAAGATTACTCTTTTCATAGCTTCATTCATGAGGAATTTTATAGACAAATCTCCTATTAAACCCAGAATGGAATTGATGTATTTCGGCTCAAGTGACTACAATATATTCTGTAATTAATTAAACTAATTTGTGAAAACTACCTTTAGGTGACTGCATCCAAAGGACAAAAGATCTTAAAAGATCACCCAAGAAGATATTAGAGGCTGAATTTTACAAGCAGACAATGTGTATCAAGTACTGCACCTCATATCCCTAGGAAATAATTTAAAGATTTCTTCAGTGAGTCATTCATTTATTCATCAGACATTCGTTAAGCAACGACTTTATGCTAGTTCCTGTATTTAACATTCTTGCTCTAAATACACATTAGATGCATAAAGCTACAGACATGATGAACTAGTGAGGACGCTCCCATGGCACACCAAGAATCTGCAGAAAGGGAGCACTTGTCTGGTCCTGGGTGGTGGGAAAGGCTGAGCACAGAAGATAACCTTCTCATTAGGTGTAAAGAATGACTAGGAGTTGACCTTATTAGAAATGAACTCTGGGAGCTCCTGTAGCTCTAAAACTGCATGATACAA
>PVKM010024684.1:0-20373 GCA_004027735.1 Carollia perspicillata
ATAGAACCAGATACATTGAAATAAAGAATAAACCAGAGGGGCAGGGGGAGAAAGAAGGGGAAGGATAAAGTCAAGGAACATGTGTAAAGGACCCAAGGACAAAGACAATGGGGAGATTATATGTCAGGGGTGGATAAGGCAAGGGAGAGTTATAGGGGAAAAATGGGAATGACTGTAATTGAACAACACTAAAAAAACAAAGTCAAATATTATTAATTTTAAATGGCATCTTCAATTTGAAGAATATACTATTCTTAAAGATAAGTATAATTATTTTCACAAAGGCTGTTGCATATTACCCAATATTTTCCTTATGTCACTCATAAGACCAAAGGAAAATGGTCTCAGCTTCAGAAGTCAAACACATTTAATACAATGTAAGGCACCAGTAATAACAATAAAATACTGCTTAAAGGTCACTAGCTGAATATGTTTGGGTAATAAATTTGAGGTGGAAAACAAAGGTTTAAAAGAAAAACATGTGTACCAAGATTTAGTTGGAAGAAATACAGCAAGGAAGAAATTAGAAACAGGGAAAACTGTAAAAGGGTAGTGAATTAGGTTTTATGTTAAATGGGTAGTGATTTTAGTTGTAGACTGTGGATAATGTGTTACTCTAAGTAGCGTATGTTTATATGATACCCAGTGCTTCTCGGTATTACAGCAAGACTAGGTAGATGTCCACCTTAACAAGGTAACTCCACATGAACTACTTTGATAGACCATTCCAATGAGCTCTAATCATTCCTTCAACATAGTTGAACCTAACTTCACTCAGGTGAATCTTCTTTTTAATGCAGCCCAGGGTAAATGCACTGCAGGAGATGATTGGTGTTTCCTTTGCGTTATTCATTTCCTTCTAGTTTTTGGTAAATTAGATACAATGCTATATTTTACTGTATCATCCTATTTTAAATTTGTCCAGGAAATCATCATTTATAATTCTTACCAAGAGTTAGGCAACCATCTGCAAATCTTCTAAGCCTTTGGAGTTTTATATTGCTTTTTTTACATCTATATTATTTAATCTTTAGAGGGATGAATATATAGGATGTTATTATTTGTAAGTAAAATGCATTCTGCCAAATGCTGTCTATTATCTTTGAGGCTTATACAACAGGCTAAAAATGCTAATACCCATACATACATTTTAATTATAGTGTTATATTTGGACTAGTATATGGCTGTTTATATAATATCACTACTAATAAGCTACCTTCTTCTGAAGAATTGCACATACTAGTAGATTGGTAGAGTCTAGTCTAGGTTGTCTTTTTTTTTTTTCCTAGCTCACTGTGAAGTTGCATGGCTATACACAAATTTATTTTTCGATTTATAAAGCAATTGAAGACAAAAGACAGAACTGAAGAGTGAATACATTTGTACCCAGTTTTAATGTGAACATACAAAATACAAAATCAAAACAAAAAATAATTAGAAATACATTCTTGGCTACAAACACCTAAGAACCCATAATCTGTGGAAGGAATGACCTAGGATTTCTGTAAGGAAACACAACATCCGACTAACCCATTTGAAATTCCAAAGTGGGTGTCCATAGACAGAGAAACATGTGACTAAGTTTCACATGACAAAGATTTCAAAAGTCAAGTATTCTGTAAAAAAATTCACTTCACAATATTTACCTAGTTTTATGTTGATCACAAACAGCGTAGATAGAAGGACAAAAGGCAGTAACAAATGGGCCTGTCCCTGATAACAGTGATTTAAACAATTCTCAGAGGCCCTTCCAGTTGTGAAGCTTGGTCCACATGTTGATAAGGAGTGCGGAGTGAAGCTCCATCTCA
This sequence comes from Carollia perspicillata, assembly GCA_004027735.1. NCBI lineage: Eukaryota > Metazoa > Chordata > Mammalia > Chiroptera > Phyllostomidae > Carollia > Carollia perspicillata. The sequence goes on from PVKM010024684.1 coordinate 1,809, forward strand.
TCCATGATGCTGAGCGCTGCCCGGCAATGAAAGCTTATTCACTGCACAATTGTGGTTGAGCAGAAAGGGCACAGAGGAGAAACAAACTAAACTTGAGTCCCTTTAGTAATAGAAAACAGAGTATTTCCCTAGGTTATTTATGCTGCTCTTGTGTAGAACTTATTTAACAAATAGTATTTGCCAAATTTTCTTCTGATGTCTTAGAACCTCATCCACATAGATCAGTTTTAATGTTGGTGTTGAGTGTCAATCTGGTGATTTTTCCCTAGGTTAATACTCTCTTTCAACAATTCCTTATATGATATGATATAAACTCATCACACAAGTGAAGTAAATTTTATGGAGTAAGTGTGTACATTTAAGGTGCATACACATAATAATTCAACAAAATGGGATTTATGGACGTAGGATGTGAAATCATTGTAATCTTTTTAGTGTGGTTGATTTCTCCTATCACTTACATCTAGGTGTTTATTGCTGATCTTTCCCTTTGCTCAACTTCATTCTTCTAGCTCAGTATTAGCTCTGCATATTTGGGTTGAGTTTTTGGATTGATTTCTGTCAAACAATTTCCTAAAACAATTTAGAGAGCGTATAGTCATCTTTCAGTGGAGTCTATCTCATCGTGTGTTTAAACTGAGCATCAGATATTTTAAATTAGAGTTCCATGGAAAGGCTGTGGTCTGGCTCACAAACTGCTTCTGTGCTTCAGCTACATGATTGGTAGTAAAATGTAGAGCAAAAGAATCCAGAAGTCAGCATTGACCAGAATTCTCTTCCAAAAACAATAATTTTAAATTACTCTGAGTTATGAGCACAAAATACTCAGTATCTTATTTTATGACCTTTAGCAAAGCCTTAATAATACATTGAAATAGATTTGGAAAATTTATTCTAAGGAATATAAAGTGTTTTAAGTATTACTCAGATGTTTGAAAATATGATAATATTTGGGTTCATACAGAAAAGTTTGGAAATGAATTTGATCTGTACCAGCTGGTAAAAAGAGTCTTTATGGAGATCAGCGTTTATTAATGAGACAGCATGTTCACTATGGTAAACATTATCAAATACACATGCACACATAAATACACACATGTGTACGCATTTACTTTTTTTCTGTTAGTTCTCCAAGTAATTGCACAGAAGAGATTTAGCCCCAGACATACTAAGTTATTGCCTAAGGTAAAGCAAAAGTTATTTATATAATGAAAGAAATGGCATCTTAAGGCAACAGATGTTTTAGGAGTGTGCAAGGGGCTTGCCTTCCATCGAAGAAGTTTTCATGTTGTTGCCAAGAAACATTACAAGTTTAATGAAAAAAGGCACAAAATGGGCCAAGTTTTGAGTTTATAGTAGTACTTATCATAAGACCAAATATTCATTCTAGTGGTGGTAGTGAGAAAAAAATCCAACTTTAGCACCTTTACACACTTTCCCATGTGCTGGTGCTTACGTAAATACGCTGTTTTTGTGAGCCAGTTGCCACTGCTGGGTATTTCTTTTGTTGTGTGGTGGCTTCTTCTGGTGGGGAACAGAGAAGATGTCACTGATCTAGGTAGGGTAACATTTTGTGATCACTCATTAGCCAGCCTCTTGGATGATACACCACTGAACCCTAACACAATATAGCTAAAATTGACACAAGCTGTCAACTAGAATGAGGCCTGAAGTTAAAAAAAAATAAAGCCAAAGATTACTTTTGCCTTATACTTGCAAAATGATAAATTATTGGATAAAAGAACAATATAAAATATATTCCTTAATTTTAATCAATTATTTAAGAATTTGGAAATAGGTGATTTATGAAATATTTTTGATGTCTAATGAAATAATTGTGGCTTGGTCTAGGGTGTTAATAGTGGCAATGGTGAAAAGTAGAAATTCCTGGATAGAGGATGGAGCCCAGGTGGAATACAAAAGCTGAATCTGTGGTGACAAGAAGCAAAGGAAGAAGATGGATAATTGACAGAAACTAGTAGATTGACAGTTGATTGAAGGAAGATAAAGACATTTCCTTTGATTACTTCTCTTTCTTTTAACTAACTATGAATCAAAAATATTGTTTGGCTGCAGAAAGGTATACTTAAAAAGAAAGGAAGGATTTAAAAGGTCTTTTTAGAGAGGAAGGAAATGGAAAGGCTAGATGAATAGAGTAGAATTACTGATTAATGTATAGCACCTGAAAGCCCTAAAAGTTGTTATTTCTGTACCAAAGGATAAATATCCAATCCATAAGCATGGAGTAAGTCCACTCACTATGGACTCATATATTTGTGACTACTATCCCTTCCTTACTTCCTTTATTTTGTTTGTTTGAAGATGAACTATTTATTGGGAAACAATGCACATAATTTTAGAGATATAGTTACACATCTTATTCTTCAGTTTTATGGCTGATATGTTCTTCCTACGTAGTCAAAAATCACTTGAGTAATAAAAGTGAACAAATGCAGAACAAAAGCTCAAAATTCTCTGGCACTACATTATACTAAAGATTGTGAAGACAGGTTCCTCAAAAATGAACAGATGTGTTTATTCAGTAACATTTCTGCCTCAAAAATCATAAAGCCAGTTTTATTTAGGGATCCTAATAAATGCTATTTAGAGTGCTTGTGAAGTGCTCTTCACAGACTTGATTAAATGTAGTTTTTAATATATTATTAAATTATATTTTATTTTTAATAAGTTTATATAAATATTATATTATACATTATTATAGTTTAAGTGTACAGTCCAGTTATTAAACATTTTTATAACTTATGAAGAGATCACCCAATAAATCTAGCACTCATCTGATACTATATATAGTTATTATAATAATATTGACTATATTCCTTAAGCTGTATTTTACATTCCCATTACTATTCTATAACTACCAATGCATACTTCTAAATCTCTTCATCTTTTCATCCAGGTTAGGGAAATTTTTCTGTCATTATTTTTTCAAATAGGTTTTCAGTGTGTTACTGTCTCTGTTTTACTTCCAGTACCCCATGATGTAAATGTTGTTGCACTTGAAATTGTCCCAAAGGCTCTTTAATCTATCCTCATTTTCATGCTTCCTTTATTTATTTTATTTATTTTCTTGCTGTTCTGATTCTGTGTTTTCTGCTGCTTTATCTTCCAAATTGCTGATTTTATCCTCTGCTTCATCAATTTTGCCGTTGATTCCTTGTACTGTATTCTTCATTTTAGATATTGTATCCTTCATTGTTGATGAATTTCATCTAATGTTTTCTATCTCCATTTTTATATTTCCTATCTCTTTTTTAAAGTTCTAAGTTCATCTACTCTTCCCTTAAGTTCATTGAATATCATTATTACCAGTGTTTTGAACTCTGCATATGGTGTATTTTTTTTTCCCATTTTGGACATGTTTACTTATCTCCTTATTTTGGCTGCCTCTCTGATTTTGTTTCTAAGTATTAGGTAGAGCTGCTACATATTACAGTCTTGGTAGAGTGGCCTTATGTAGTAGTGTTTTGTAGGGCCTCATGTTGTAGCCTCCCTGATCTCCAAGGCTGGGTGGTTCGGGTGTACTTCCTGTGTGGGCTGTGAGCACCTTCCTATTGTAGTTGAGCCTTGATTTCTGTTGGAATGTCAATGTGAGATATTTATACTTAGGCTGATTGGTTGCAAGGACTGACCATGACCACAGTGAAGGATCTGCTGTGCAAGAGGTGACCCTACAGAGCAGAACTCATTTCAGGGATGTCCAGGAACCCGCAGCATCCACACCTTGAGTGTGTCACAAGTGGAGATGATTGGGTGGTCCTTTGGCTGGGTCTGAAGCTGTCTATTGGGTGTGCTGACTCTGGGGCTTTCTGAGAACTGCAGAATAAGGTTGGCTGCAGCCTATGCTCCCTCTGGGGCCACCTGTGCCCTGCCAGCAGCCACCTGACCTGAGCTACAATGGATCTTCAGGTGGCTGCTACTTGAGCTGGGCTTGGAGATGCCCGGGAGAGGCCAAGCTGCAAACTGAGGCAGTCTGCCACTAGTGCTTGGCCTGGAACCACTTTTGAAGATGTATGGGGTACACCAAAGCCAGATGCTGCTTATTTGGAGTTTATGAACTTTTGAGAGATTTTATGAAACTGACCCAAGACAGGTTGTTTGTATAAGAAATGCACTAGAATGGCCTGGTTGGTTCTGCAAGTTGGGTGTGGCAGGTTCTCAAGGAAGTACCAGAATGGAAATAATGGGATTAACCAAGTTGATGTAGACTTAGATATGGCAACCCTGCCTGTGGAGAAGAGCTCAGCAAAGGAAAAATGGCCTGTACCAGAACTTCTTTGTGTGTGAAAGCAGCCTTTTCACCTCTCACTGGACAATTTATTTCCTCCTGGTATGTTCCTGGTGTCTTCCAAGCTGCAGACCCAGTGCTGAAGCTCAGAGCAAGTGAGTCTAAGTAAGTCTATGCAGGGTTTTTAAGAGAAATATCTGGGACTCCAGAAGACCCATATCTCACTCAGACACAATCCCCACTCATTTTCACAGCCAGAAGTTATGGGGACTTCTTTTCATGGCACTGGATCCCCAGGCTAAAAGGCCTGGTGTGGGGCTGGAACCTCTCACTCCTTAGAGGGAACCCATACAACTGAAATATTCCTCTAGATTTTTAACATCACACATGGGTGTGAGAACAGCCAGTTCAGTATTTTTGTCCTTTTTATCAGTCTCTTAATGTTGCTATTTACTCATGTCTTTACTGAAAGGACTTCTGTTCAGCTAGATTTCAGGCAGTTTCTGACTGATGGTTGTTCTGTGGTTTAGTCATAATTTTGATATGGTTGTGGGAGGATGCAAGTACATTTACTTACTCCACTGTCATGACTAGAAAGATATTTTTATATTTCTGAAGTTGAATTATACTTCATTTAAATGTTTTACTTGTGCTTATTAAACAATTCTTGTCCAGATTAAGCTAAGCATCTCCATCCTTAAATTGAAGACATTATTGTACTTTGGTGAAAAGACATAAAACTTGGAAATAGGAGACCATATGTAATGAAACAAGGTCAGGTATTAATTTAAAAGTTAGAGAAAGGAGAAATGCAATAGGATAGGGCTTAGTGTCACTGAATCAGCATGGGATCTCTATGGGAAGGAAGATTTCATTCAGGCAATGTTATAATGGCTAGTGAAGGATGATATTACAAGAAACCTAGTTCATTGACCAACCCACCACCACCTACAAGCTTTACCAGATGGTTCAGTCTCTTTCTGCTACATTTTTTATATGTATGTTAGTTTGAGTTATAGCAACAGCTATCTCACAGGGTTGCTCAGAGGTTTACATTAGATGGAAATGCTTTTTGTAGTACATAAGGTTTGAACATACATTGTTAATGTCTTTTTTCTTTTAAGTTAATTCATAACTTCATTAAAGAAACAAGATTTATTTACTAAATAATGACTTTTTCTAAATATTAGGGACCTATCATTATTCACTTAATTTTCCCTCATTTATTTCTGTTTACTTTTTTGGACCAACAATATTTATTCTGAACTGACTTATTTTCAGGGCTGAGTTTGTGCTAGGACACAGTTACTCTCCTCTTGGAAGTCAAAATACAGAAAGTGATAAAATATTGCAATTTCAAAGCAAATGAACACTTCCTGAACCTTTTTTTTTTGTTTCCTACATAAAATATTTTGCATACTTTTAGTAAAGACATTTGGTTGAAAGTGAGCCAAAGCTATAGGATATGATCTGGTCTATTTTGCCTGCTTCAAAAAAATTTCATGTGTCATCTGAGCAAACTACTGAGAGCTCTGACTCTATTTTATGGTGCAACTTGCTGCTATCTTTTTGTCTACAAAGTCAGTTTTATCTGGTTTTTGAGAGTAAAGGGAAAACTTAAAATGCTACTAATGTCTATATTTTGTTAACAATAATTTTTTACTTGAGTTGCTTAACCATCATGACATGGAACAGCCTAACCTTTGAGTAGAATCACCATAAAATATTCTATAACTTTGTTTCACAAATACTTATTCATTTGACTATGGCAGTAGAGGTCATAAAATATATAGATTATTGCAAATGTTTATGATAGATATGCTAGCATGGATGTTTTTGTATGCATGTTCCCAATATAACAGTCCCCCAATTTTGTAATACAGATTATACTATTGGCAGTTTTTTGAAATTATATATGAGAAATGGAATATAAAATAATTTAAGTAAATCATTAATATTATACAATTAGTAAGTGAACAAATTAAAATCTGAATGCAGTATGTTATTGTCATATTGTTTCCACTAGGCTATGCTATCTCTACATAGCTTGTACTTGTTATAAATTCATTATTAAAACGCTGTGCTACCTGCTATAGGGGGCACCAAAGATAGGATCTTGCCCAGTCTTCCTACAGCTTTTGATATGTACAAGAAAATACAAACATACAAACATTAGAATATACAATATGCATAGATAAATAATAGAAAAAATCTTGATTAATGAAATATATATATCCATAAATATATATGTACATATATATCTATATCTTTAGATCAGTAGGAATTTAAATGTGTGACTTAAGAAATACATATGTTTGATTTCTGTCCCTGGGCCCTGGCACAGAGTTCATGATACAAAGCCTGCTGAGAGCATTATGAGAAGTCAGAACGGCAGACTGTCGAATCTCATGAACCTCACTACAAAAATCAGACGGAATATTGCTAAACCTCCAAACCCATCTCTCTAATCTCTCTCTCTCTGTGTCTAATTATTTAAGAATACAAATTTAGGTAAATATAAAAAAATAAGTGTATATTATTTATTAAATTAACAGAGAAAAAGCATCAATTCATTTCAATAGATACAGATAATATTCAACATCAATTTATTATGAAACTTTTAGGAAAAATTGGAGTGAAAGGTACATTATTTAATTTATAATAGACCCTCTATAAATAATTTTCAGACAGCATACTTAATAGTAATTTGTTGATATTTTCCTTCCAAAATCTAGAAAAAGACAAAAAAAGCTCGCTATTGTTACTTCTATTCAACGTGGTATTGATAACCTAGCAAGCGAGTTAAGGAATGAAAAAGAGATAAGCAGGATTGAAAATACAGGGATAAAACTATCATTGTTTATAAGCCATATATTTATATATTTAAAAATTCCAAGATAATTTATAAACTATCATAACTATAAGATGAATCTAAAATGGTATAAACTCCCTATAAAAATCAATTGTACTTAACATTATAAAATATATAAATATTAAATTATTAACTTTAAAGTCATACTTAAGTGATATTCATCATAGCTTAGGAAAACATCAGGTATATCAGAACATATAACAAATACATAATAAATTCTGTGCAAGAAGTACACATACACAGACTACAAAACACACTTACTGAACAAGATATAAATCTCGTCTAGATCCTGGAGAATAGAATGCTATAAAACTTATATTTTTGAAAAAAATGGGTAATTTTAATATAAGACAAATATATTAGATGCCATTATTAAATCATGTAACATTTCTTAAATATATAAATTATACGAGGCATGATGCACAATGGAGAATGCCTTGTTTTTAGAATGCTCATGCTGAAGTATTAAATATTAATATTAAGAAGAGAAAGCTTGTGAGTTCTGCAATGGGACTTTCAAGTGTTCCATATGAGCGAAGGTATATATGTGTATGTATGAAAATAAGGTAAACTGTATGTGGCTGATTGTTACTGAACTTTCAACTTTGATATGTTTGAAATTTGTATAATAAAACTTTGTACAATAAAATAACTATATTAAAAATTTATGCATAAATAACTAGACAAAATAGAAAACCTTAATAATTTAAGAAATAAGCCATGTTCCTGAATCATAGAATCACTAATGTTGTGCCAGTTTTTCATCTTGTTCTGTAAAAGTCAGGGCAATGTCAGTTAAAAACCCTGGATTTCTTTTGTGGTAACTGATAAGCTGGGTTTAAAATTGATATGAAAACAGAAAGGACCACCAAAAGGGAGAAGTGGTATTGCCAAATATCTAGATTTATTATAAAGTTGCAGATATTAAAAACTTGTGCTAGGTATGAGGGGCAAATCAACCAAGCCATCAAATAAACAGTGTAGGCTGAGGCCCACATACATACACAGGGTGAGGCCTAGTATGTTTATAGTTTTTGCGTGGAAAATAACACAGTAACTAAAAAATAAGTCAAGAATAAACAGTGTGTTTCACATACTCATTACTGTAAACTCACTTTTGCACCACCCTGTATATGAATGGTTGGTGTAGAAGAGTGAAACTGTAGATTAGTAGGTGAGGAAAAATTAGTTATTCATGCAGGAAATAAATTAGACTCTTCACAAAAATTATTAATACATATCAACTTATGGTTTTATATTTCTAAATATGAAAGATGAAATAAAATGCTTCCAAATGAAAATGAAAGTAAAAAACATCATGACTTTAGGCTTAGGGAAAGTATTCTTAATCAAGGTACAAAAAGCAGAATCATAAAAAAAGATATAAAATTTTAATTAAATTAGCCTTAAAAACTGCTAGTACAAAAACTTCATTAGAAGATAAAAGTCCAAGTCTAAACAAGACATAGCATATACAAAAATTAGTTTGAACAATTTAAAAACCCTTAATTGATTAATGGGTGAAGAACTCAAAAAGAAATTTTACAAATGACTGCATTAAAGTACCTGATAAACATGAAAAATTACTTCATATCATCTTTTTCTTTTATTTACTGAGAATTGCTAATTTTTAAAAATGTTATAGTTTATAGAAAGGTGAACTTGTTTAAAAAAAGAAACCACAGAGTTTCAAAATGCTGAGTTATCACAAATGCTGAATTATGATAAATGCTAAGTTAAGCAAAGGGATATTTCATGGATTGCTTTGAAAGCATAATTGGTGCAACCACTTTGGAAAATAGTTTCATAGTATCTACTGCAATTGAACACATACATATACTACATGACCCAGTAATATCATGCCTATGTAAAAATGCCCAATTGAAATGTGTATGCATGCTTAGTTACAGCTGCTAAAAATATTATAAAATAAATTGTTTGTAAACAGCAAATATTTATTTCTCATAGTTATAAAAGCTAGAAGTTCAAAGTTAGGAGTCCTCATAGTTGGGTGAAGGTGCTGTTCCTGGTTTTCTTATTGTATCCTCATACTTCATGAAGGCTCCATTCTCACAACCTCATCTAATCCAAGTTCCCAAAGATGTATATGTCTCCTAAAATTATGATATCAGAGGACAGGGTTTTAATACATGAACTCATAGAGACACACACATTCAGTCCAGCAATAGACTTGCCTTAAGTGTTAACAATTACTTTTAAAATGAATAAGTACCTTTCAATTTTCTAATTAAAAAAGAATTAGATATATTTGTATATAACATAGAACTTAAGTATTGGATAAAGTTAAAAGATTAAGACAGACTGGGACAATGGAAACAACCAATGAAATGAAAATACAACTATAAATCCTATGTTCTCTTAATGCTGTAAATACAAAGATAAGTAAAATTGTTCTTTTTCTTAAATGACATTTAATCCAGTGGGGAAAGTATACTATTAAGCAGATGTTTTCTGTTAACTCAAGTAGGTCTGGTCCCTTAATTATATGAGGTCTGCCTGGAAAAAGTCCAGCCGTTGTTAATATAACGAGAACAGTTTGTGCAACATCGACGTAAACTGGCAGCCAAGGAGAGTGAACTGGAGTGCTTTTGTATAAACAATGATAACTTCATTGTACCACTCAGTGGGAGTGGTAGACACCAATGAGTGAGCATGTGTACTGTGTGGCCTTCACATTCAAAATGACCCAGCGAATAGAGCTACGAATCTGCATCAAATTTTGCATTAAGTTTGAATATTCCTCTGCAGAAACTATTTGGATGATTCAGATGGCTTTCAGGGATGATAGAATGAGTGCAGCACAAATAAAAGTGTGGCACAAACACTTCAATGATGGTCGAGAATCTGTTGGAAGTGACCCATGTTCTGGGAGACCTGTGACAAGCAGAACACCTGAGAATGTTGAACATGTATGGGCTGCAATCAACAAAGATCAGCAACTGACAGTGTGAGAACTAGAAGCTGACCTGGGGATTTCCAAAACTACTGTGTCTGAGATTTTGATGCAGGACCTTGGCATGAAACATGTTGTGGCAAAATTCATTCCTTGGCTTCTGCTGTCAGAGCAGGGGGAACATCATGCTGTAGTTGCTAACGACTTGATTCAAACAGCTACCGATGAACCAGGTTTCCTCAAGAAGGTCATAACCAGAGACAAATCACAGGTCTATGGCTATGATCCAAAAACTAAGGCCCAGTCATCCCAACGGAAGTCACCTGGTTCTCCATGTCTGAAGGAGGCACGGCAAAGTCATAGCAAGATTGAGACCATGTTTTGAACAGTAGAAGAGAGGCTGGGAGAACTGTGTAAGGTCCCAAGGTGCCTACTTGGAAAGAGACTGAGGCATCATTGTCTTATGTACAATGTTCCTTGTATCTTCTTCAATAGGTGTCTCTATTTTCCATAGGCATGGATGGATACTTGCTGGACAGGCCAATGGCATTTTGTTACTTTTCCCCATGATATCCGATATGCTTAGGAACTTGTTCATTTCCTTTCTTCTAGTTTGTATAATCTCTGAAGATAAGGAACAAATCTGTCCAGTATATCTCAGAATATTTAGAGGCTAATAAAACAAAATTTGAGTTTGAGTCATGAATTATTCATTGAAATAAATTAATAGCAGGAAATCAGAGAAGGAAAGTTTACATTAGGTATAAATAATACATCTAAGAGTTAAAGCTATGCAAATGTACATGGAGCATCCTTATAAAAATATTGATGCCTCCACCTCTTAATACTTCTAAATTAAAGATTGAATTTCATGTTTATTCAACAAGCCTCTTCTAATTTGAAGTTTCCGTAGTTCCATGGACAGACTATGTTGAAGTAACTTAAATGTGAATTGAATATATTGATGTGCATTGACAAAGTATCTATAATGAAGTAAAAAGAGTATGCTTAAGTTAAAGTCATTCTGAGAATTATATGTAGAACAAAAAATTTTTCAAACATCACAGTCCTTAAGAAAGAACAATAGACTCAGAGTTGTAAAAGGTGGATAAAAGCTAGTAACAATTTAAAGATAATATATAATGCAACAAACATTTTTTTATTTGTCTTATAAACTGTCTTTGAAGGCAAGTATAAAATAAGAGATGCAAGTATATTTTGTGTAGAGATAGTGGTGTTAAAATAAGTATATACTTTTATACATTATTACTTGCAAGGATATATTTGTTTGAATGTATGTCATTATTTATTTGTTAAAAATATCACCCTTCTCTACATTAACAACTTTTTCCCTATGCTGTGAATTTATATAAAATTTAGTGCAAAGTTAAAAAATTTACCACTCTGATTTGACTGTGGTTGACTCTGTTATATCTGTGGAACTGCATCAACTTCTGCCTCTAATCTCATGCCCCTTGGTTCATCCTCCACACTGTCTGTGTGCAATCTTCTAAAATGGTGTGGTGATTGCAGGGGGAGAGAGGGGTATAAGTGTGTTAAATGGTAGTGGAAAAAATACAATATAAAAATTTAAAAAATAAAAATAAAATGTGAACTCGATGATTTCACTCTTTTCCTTATTATTCATTGTTTCTCCACTGTCTTGAAGATGAACCCAGATTACTTCATAAGTCATAGACAGTCTTCCAGGGTTAGTACCTTCCAGGTCATGTCCAGCTCTTCCATAGCTTACACAGTCCCTTTGCTGTAACGATTTCACACTATTAATAGTTGTCTGAGAGTGCCATATGCTCTCTTACTGTCCTTTCTCTGTTTATAATGTTCTTTCTCCAGCACCCACCAAATTCTCCCTGGCACTCACACATACCTTCCCCTGAAAAATCAATACGATTATTTACTGTTGCCTTTGTAAATTCATTTTAATGCCCCTTCCGAGTGTTTTACCACTTGCACACTTCATCACATTGTTTGTCACTATGTATTTTAATGTCAATGTATCTTTCTGTGTTTCCACACTGGATTCCTTGTTCCTTCATGTTAAAACAAAGGCAAGATATTTAATACAAAGACCTTCACTGGATACCTAATAAGTGAAGAACTAAAAACAATTTGTTTACAAAAAAATGACTTCTCTCCCACAGTAGTGATTCTGTATGTATAATATACAATTTATTCAAAGGATAAATAACTACACAAACCATTCTGTATAACAACCTAATCTAGATCCTGATGCAATATCATGCATGCTTAAACAAGATTCAAAATATTTTTGGCCAATTGCTTAGTCAGTAGAATTTTAAAATGTCTCATGTTAGGGATAATCATGGGAAGATTTTAATCATAACTATAATACCTGATGGCAAATAAATATTAATAAGGAAGAAAGAGAAAGTGAAAGAAAATGGGATGAAGGCAGGAAGGAAGGAAAAAAGGAAGGAAGGAAAGAAGGGACAAAGGAAGGAAATAAGTAGATATTCACATGCAACATAATGAAACCAGACCCCCAGTACACCCTGTATAAAAAATTAACTCCAAGTAGACATCTACTTCACAGCACAATGATTAACTCAAAATGGATCAATTACATAAATAAAAATGCTAAATTCATAAAGCTCTTTTTAAAAACATCAGGCTAAATTAGCAACCTTAGGTTTGGCAATAAGTTTTAAAAATAACACAAGCAACAACAACAAAAAAATATAAATTGGATTTCATCAAATTTGAAAATTTCTGGTATCAAATCAAATGTTATTATCCAGAAAGTTGTTATAAGACAACCTACAGAATTAGAGATTATATTTGCCAATTATATATCTGATAAGGGTTTAATTTTAATTTTTTAAAAAATATTTTATTTATTTATTTTTAGAGAGAGGGGAAAGGAAGGAGAAAGAGAGGAAGAGAAACATCAATGTGTGGTTGCCTCTCATGTGTCCCCCACTGGGGAACTGGCCTGCAACCCAGGCATGTGCCCCAACTGGGAATCAAACCAGCAACCCTTTGCTTCACAGGCCCATGCTCAATCCACTGAGCTGCACCAGCCAGGGCTCTGATAAGGGTTTAGCATCCAGAATATATGTAACCCTTACTGGTCAATAACAAAAAGATAAATAAATCAATTAAAATTATTAATTCACTGGACTTTAATAGACATTTCTCAAAGAAGATATAGAAATCAAGTACATCAAGAGGCATTCAATATTATTAGTCATTCAGGAAATGCAAATTAAAACCTCAGTGAGATGCCACCATATGCTTACTAGGACAGCCACAACAGAAGAGGCAGATAATGTGTTGAAATGATGTGGGAAAATTGAAAACATTGTACATTGATGTAGGAAATGTAAAATGGTACAGCTACTATGAAAAACGATTTAATGTTTCTTCAAAAAGTAAAACAGACTTATATAAATGGCCCACCAAGTCTATTCCAAAGAATTAAACACAGAAACTAAAAGGCATTTTTCCATGAATGTTCATAGCAGAACTATTTGCAATAGCTAAATTGTAAAAACAACATAATTGTTCATCAAAAGAAAAATGGATGAATAAAGAGTAGAATAAAGATAAAATGGAATATTATTCAGCAATAAAAAATGCTGGTAACTGCTACAATGCGGATAAAACTTGACAACATATGGCAGCTGAAAGAACTCAGACACAAAAGATTTCATATTGCATGCTTCCATTTATAGTAAGTGTCCAGAACAGGCAAATCTGTTTCAGACAGATAAGAGAGCAGTGGTTGCCATGGCTAGGAGGAGCAGAGAATGAAGAATGCCTGCCCAGTGGGTGTGGCATTCTATACTGGGGGATGAAAATGTTTTGGAACCAGATAGAGGTGTTGGTTTCACAATACTGTGAATGTTTTAAATGACACTGAATTGTTCCCATTAAATGATTAAGTTTATTAAGTAAATTTTGCCTCATTTAAATAAAAATTCTCCATTTCATAACTCTCATAGTAACAAAACAATGGTAAATGATGCTAAAACTAGTACATGAATGTGACATAAAGAAACAAGATTTTACATAGTTGCAAAATATATTCCCACAAAATATACGGTAATATCAACAGAACAAAAAGTATTTTTACATTGGAGGATCTCACAGGCATCACTATGAGGAAATTTCAATGAAACAAGAGCTCCACTAATGAGATACATTTACAGGTGTGCTGTTCAACAGGGTGCGGTGAGGACTCGGCATTATCTCTGTGATGTGCAGTCCCCAAATGCATGGCCTCAGTCTAATTATAAAAATACAGAAGTACATCAAAACTGGCTGGAATGTGTGAAACTGGATTGGATCCTTTTGCTCTGAAGGACTTTTTGGGACAGTGGATGAAACTTAATGGAATGGCTTGGCAAATTGTATACAGGTATTCTTTATGCTATTTTGCATCTTTCTGTATATTTGAAAGTGTTTCAAAATGAAAATAAAATAAACTAAGATGCCAGTTAATACAATCATTAAGGCATAGGAGCTCCTTCTTTCTTTCTGCTGCATAGTATTCCATTGTGTAGATGTACCAGTTTTTTGACCCACTCATTTACTGATGGGCACTTAGGTTGTTTCCATCACTTGGTTATCTGTAAATATCACTGCTGTGAACATTGGGGTGCATAGGTTCTTTTGAATCGGTGTTTCAGAATTCTTAGGGTATAATCCCAGCAATGGGATCACTGGATCAAAATGCAGTTCCATCTTTAGTTTTCTGAGGAAACTCCATACTGTCTTCCACAGTGGCTGCACCAGTTTGCAATCCCATCAACAGCGAACAAGGGTTCCTTTCTCCCCACAGCCTCACCAGCACTTGTTTGTTGATTTGTTTATGATGGCCATTCTGCCCATGTGAAGTGGTATCTCATTGTGGTTTTAATTTGCATCTCTCTGATGGCTAATGATGTTGAGCATTCTTTCGTATGTCTCTGGGCCCTCTGTATGTCCTCCTTGGAGAAGTGTCTGTTCACGTCCTTTGCCCTTCTTTAAATTGGGTTGTTTGTTTTCGTAGTGTTGAGTCATGTGAGTTCTTTATGTATTTTGGAGATCAAACCCTCGTCTGAGGTATCATTGGCAAATATGTTTTCCCATACAGTTCATTCCCTTTTCATTTTGCTGATGTTTTCTTTAGCCACATAGAAGCTTTTTAATTTGACATAACCCCATTTGTTTATTCTTTCCTTTATATCCCTTGTTATAGGAGATGTGTTAGCAAAGATACTGCTGCATGGGATATCTGATATTTTACTGCCTGTGTTTTCTTCTAGGACTTTTATGGAGTCACAAGTTTTATTTAAGTCTTTTATCCATCTTGAGTTTATTTTGGTGTATGGTGTAAGTTGGTGGTCTAGTTTCCTTTTTGGGGGTATGCCTGACTAGCTTTCCCAGTGCCATTTATTGAAGAGGCTATTTTTACTTCATTTTGTGCTCCTGCCCCCTTTGTCAAATATTAATTGATCACAGAGACTTGGGTTTATTTCTGGGCTCTCTGTTCTGGTCCGTTGCTCTATGTGTCTGTTCTTATGCCAGTACCAGGCTGTTTTAATTACAGTGGCCTTGTAATATAATTTGATATCAAGTATTGTGATGCTTCCTATTTTGTTCTTCTTTCTCAGAATTGCTGAGGCTATTTGGAGTTGTTTATGGCTCCACATAAATTTTTTGAAATATTTGTTCTATGTCTGTGAAACATGTCATTGACATTTTGATAGGAAGAGCATTGACTCTGTAAATCACTTTGGATGGTATGGACATTTTGATGTTGTTAATTCTTCCAACCCATGAACACACTATTTGCTTCCATTTATTTGTGTCTTCCTTAGTTTCTTGCTTCAGTGTTGTGTAGTTTCTGAGTACAGGTCTTTTACCTCCTTGGTTAAGCTCATCCCTAGGTACTTTATTTTGCTTGTTGCTATGGTAAATGGGATTTTTTCCCCTACTTTCAGTTTCTGATATTTCATTGTTGGTGTACAAAAATGCCTTTGACTTCTGAATATTGACTTTGTATCCCACTGTTCTGCCAAATGCATTTATTAGGTTGAGTAGTGTTTTGGTGGTTATTCTCATTCTTGGGCTTACAGGTCCACTGGTTTGGAGGTCAGGTAGCTTCAGTGTTTCTTACTCTGTGACTTTGGCTGACAGAGAGGGCTCTTGGAAAATGCTCTCACTGTGGTTGACAAGAATGCAAGAGTCTGCCTAGCTACACCTGCACATTTGGAGTTTTATGCCTGCTCAGAGCTCATTGGTGGAAGCAAAGTATATGACCAAGGGACATCACTGGAGGGATAGGATATACAAAAACATTTTTAAATAAATGCTACTACTATTTACCAAGCTAAATATTGGTCCTGTATGGATATAGCACAGTTTGTTACACCAATTTTACTGATGCATGTATATACTGCCTCTATTCTCTGACTAATGTAAACAATGCAGTAATGAACAACTTTACTTTCAGCTTTGTTAAGTTTCTATAGTGATAAATTCACAAAAATTGAATGTCAGCGCCCGATTATGTGTCATTATTTTGATAAAACTTGAATTCTAAAGAAGTTGCTTTAATTTACATTTCCATCAACAATGCATGTGAATATTTGATTCTTCACATTCTTCTTACACTGCGTGGAAAATGACAAATAACTATTTAATTTGCATTGCTATAGTTCCTAGTGAGCTTGAGCAGTTTTACTTATGTATGTATGACACAGCATTTCTGTTAGTATCATCTGCCTATTTTTTATACATTTCCTATTATTGTCTTTTAAAATTATTTGTTCTCTTCTATCTAAATATGAGTTATTTACATATGTTTATAAATAAATTTATCCTGTTTATATATATATGGGTTCATGGAGAAAATGTCCCTTACATTTTCTTACAAATGTCCCTTATAGCCTAGACAAAGGGATCAATAGTATATTTGGAAAGCTTGAAATTTATCTTTTGTATTTCAGAGATTACAGTCTTATACATCAAAAGTCAAAGGCATGAGAAACTGTGCCTTGTAGGTAGGTGCCTTGGCTAAAGGAAAGATTTCTGTACTGTGAATGGTTGCATTTCTCGAGCTTGTGGTGGCTAGGAATAAACAATTATTATTGAGGGAAAAATGTAACTATATAATGGAGAAAGTGGAAAATTGCTTAGAAAAGGATGCTAAGTGAACAGAAAAAAAATTCTACAAACAGCAAGTTATAGTGAGAATGTAGAGAAAAAAAGAATCTTAGTTCACTCACTGATGCTGGGAATGCAGCATGATACAACCACTATGGAAAACAGTATGGAATTTCCTCAAAAAAAAAAAAAAAAAGAGAGAGAACTTCCTTTTGATCCAGTGATCTAACTTCTTGGAATATATCCTAACAATCTTGAAACATCAATTCAAAACAATATGTGCACCCCTATGTTCATATCAGAATTATTTACAATAGCCAAAATATGGGAACAGCCCAAGTGTCCATCAGTGGATGAGTAGATTTAAAAAAGCTATTGTACATATACACAATGGAGTGCCATGCATCTATAAAAAAGAAGGAACACTTATCTTTTGCAACAACATGGATGAACCTGGAGATTATTATGCTAATTGAAATAAGCCAGTTGGAGAAAAACACATATCATATAAACTCACTTATATGTGGACTCTAATAAATACAATAAACTGACAAACAGAGGCATACACACATGGAACAGACTGACAGCTGTCAGAGGTGAAGGGTATGGGGAGTAGATGCAAGAAGGTGAAGTGATTAACCATGATCGGTGTGGCCCATTGCTCAGTCATGGTCCCACAAAGGTCATTGGTTCAATTCCTGGTCAGGGCACATCCCTAGGTTGCAGGTTTGATTCCCAGTGGGGGCATGTGCCAGATGCAGCAGATCAATGTTACTCTCTCATATTGATATTTCTCTCCCTTTCTCTCTCCCTCCCCCTTTCTCTAAAACATAAAGATGTAAAAATTAAAAAATAATAATTTAGAAAGAAGAAGGAATTATTCAAAGAATATATATGCATAACTCATAATCACAGAGAGCAGTGTGGTGATTGCCAGAGGGAAGGGGGATTGGGGGCTGAGTGCAGGTGGGCAAAGGGAGGTGGTAAATGGAACATCTACAATAGCATAAACAATAAAAAGAAGAAATACTAAAATTATAACGAGTATAAAACAATGGTACTGTAAAATAAAAATATAGCTAAAATTGGGCCCTGGCTGGTGTAGCTCAGTGGATTGAGTGTGGGCCTGCAAACCAAACAACCGCAGTTCGATTCCCAATCAGGGCACATGCCTGGGTACACACAAGAGGCAACCATACATTGTTGATATTTCTCTCCCTAACCCTTCCCTTCTAAAGATAAATAAATAAAATCTTTAAATATATATATATATATATATAGCTAAAATTGGTAGAACTTAGCATAGTAACTAAGGACAATTCTGTTATAAAACTTACTATTATACATATGTTAATATAATACACTTATGTTATAAATAAATACTTTACTAAAATAGGAA
>PVKM010024685.1:0-12676 GCA_004027735.1 Carollia perspicillata
CTGAGCCACCAGGCCAGGGCAAGGAGAGATATTTTTGTTAATAAAATGATGATAATATTAATATTGTTAATAAAACATGATGATCTCATGGAGAATAAAAAATGTCAAATAGAGCAATATATCATATTATATATTAGTTATACATAGAAATTAAAATATATTATATTTGGAACATCCATTCATATATTATCAATCATTACGAAATGAACAGTTCAACGTTATCCTTGAAGAGATTATTTTTTATTAATATTTTCTTAGTCTACTGTACCCTATTACTCCAAAAGCTCAGAAATAAGAAATTCCCTTTAATTCTTAAAACACACAAGATAGTTTTGAGACTTTACGCAAATGCAAGATAGTGTTCCTTTCATTACAGGCAACATTATCTTCTTGCCCTCTCAGTTCAATCCAGATACAAAAAAATGCAATCTGAAATCCAGGGCTATAAAAATTATACCTATCATAATGTCTAGGTTCCGTAGATTTTCTTTTCAAATTGCAGTTTCACACTGATTTTAGTCATTATTATGAGTTCAAATTACTTTAGGAAAGAAGTGATAATACTTACCATTTAAATCCTTAAAACCCACACTGTAGTTAAATTCAGCTCTGGGAGGTTTGGGGTCCGAAGGAGGAAGTGTGTCAACTCCTAAACTCTGTGGAAACAGATCCCCGCCCCCCACAGTTAATCACGACACCAACACTTTTGCAGTAATTTAACCATTAAGTCAAAAGTCATTTACTCTTTACATAGTTTTTCTCTCAATTTAGAAATGCCATTGCTATTTGAAAATGTTTTATGTGATTTTTTTCCCCCTACAAAAGATTACAGCTTAAAAATGATTCTAGAAAGTACATCTTGAAACGAAACAGGTCAACTAAGAATGATGAGAATGAGAAAATTATTACAAACAACAGAAAAAGTTTCCTGTAATGATGCATTTGTGACATTGACACTACACAGTATTCTTTACAAACATACACCAGTCTGCATTTGTTTTGTAGAAAAGTTTAAGTTCCCTACCTTACTGAGGAATACTGGGTTATTTGTATTTCAGCACTTGACGCAGGAAGTGAGGAGCTAACATCCATGAGGACACTACAAGACACACTAGCAACCTGGGTCGGGGGTTCTCAGGTCTACAGCCTCTGGGCCCCACTCAACCTGCCAGTGTCTGACCTCTGAGTTAATCTGGTCTTTCTTAGACCTGCAGCCTATGGCTGGGCTGCTGTCAGGCTATTTTGAAGGAATGAAGGTCTTACAGTGTAAAGAGGCCACTGAAAATCCCTTTTAGTCCTTTAAAGTATAGCATTTCCTCAAATAGTGGCCAAGAATATTTACTGAAGATCATGCAATTTTCTTAGCTAGCCTTTCTATAAGGGTAAGTGCATGAGAAATTGTTCAGCGAGGTGGCCGTGGGAGGACTTCCCTTGGGAAGGTTGCTCTGTTGGCTAAATGGCGGATCATGATGAGCATGAGAACCACCATGACCGGATGTGCGCGTGACCAGCGTAGTCAGTCAACTGAACCCGGGCGGAATCAGGAGGAGAGCTCCATTCTTTTCCCCAGCACTGCCGCAGGAACATCAGCGACATATAATATTGTCAATACCTGTTTTTTTAAAAGACAGCTCTTTTCATATCAAAATCAACATTGTAGCCCCATGTTTTTCTAATTTGAAAGTTAAAAAGGGGGATTTACCTGGGTCAGGAGATCCATCTCTCCCAGCAGATTGCTGAACATTTGGTCTATATCATCATTTGACTCACCCATCTGAAAAAGAAAGAAACCCAGATGTAAACAGCCCAATAAAAGCCTGACCTCTGGAGAACTGTCACGTCTCCTATTCTTTCTCCCAGTGCCCCATCCACGGACAAGGCAAGAAGAGAAGGCCCTCTGGAGAGGAAGGTTCATTTCAGTCTGAAATTCCATGATGGATTCCTCTCCAATTGTCTTGGTCCAAGACTGAACCAAACCCTGGGAAACGGCCTCAGAGTCACTATCAGACTTTGTTGCTGCAGACTAAAATAGTCTCTTTGGGGCCAAATGCACAAAGCGCACATTGTTCAGGAATTCACCTCGCCAAAGGACAACCTTATTGGAAGAGGAGAAAGCTTCATGCAGGTGGTTGTGAAGGAGAGAGACACGGAACTTCACCTCCACTTATAAATTCAAACAGACACGTGTCAGGAACGGGTAAGTGTTTCTACCAAATGATTCTCTGAAATAGCAGCTTTTGGTGCATTTATTTGGAAGTAGTGGGATGATAAACACTTGGACTAAAGTGGTGACACAGTCAAGTGATGAGGCAGAAATCCATCATGCTGTACCCCACGGAAGAACCTCTCTTCCCCTAGGACAAGCGAAGCGGCTGCCCAAGAGAGGAGAGGTGCTCCCGTGCGATGTTTCCGAACCCCTGCACGGAGCAGCTGGCTGCTTTGTGCCTGACGCTTCCTGCGAAGCTGGATTAGGAGACTCAAGACATGATTACTAGGTCTCCTTCAGATACGAATTAATAGGATGCTTTTTAGCAAAGGGAATTAACTATAATACTTCACCTGTAAGATGAAGAGTTTGCTGGAGGTAATTTCTAAGAGTCCCAAATGCTCTAAAATGTTCGAAGATTAATGCTAATTACAGTTTAAGCTAATAAGTCTGGTAAGAGTAGAGGATCAGCATGTAATATTGAAGCCAAATAATATTTGTGTATGTGTCCGTGTGTTTTCATTTTAATCATTTCATGTTAACTTAAACATATACAAAACTAGAGATAATAATATCATGTTTTTCATCTACCCAATGTCCAGATTTAACAATGATAAACTCATGGTTGATTTTTTGAATTTGAACATCGTATCTGTATCTTCTCCTAATAATTATTTTGAGACAAATATTATTTTTCCATAAATATTTCGGTATGTAGCTCAAAAGGACCTGCTCTTTCTTTCTTTCTTTCTTTCTTTCTTTCTTTCTTTCTTTCTTTCTTTCTTTCTTTCTTTCTTTCCTTCCTTCCTTCCTTCCTTCCTTCCTTCCTTCCTTCCTTCCTTCCTTCCTTCCTTCCTTCCTTCCTTCTTTCTTTCTTTCTTTCTTTCTTTCTTTCTTTCTTTCTTTCTTTCTTTCTTTCTTTCTTTCTTTCTTTTCTCTCTCTCTCTCTCTCTCTTACTTTCTCCCTCTCTCCTCCCTCCCTGCCTACTTCCATCCCTTCCTTTCTCTCTCACTCTCATTCTCGCTCTCTCTCTCTTTCTTTTTACCATAACCATACTATCATCCCCATGATGACTGTTAATTTTCCAGAACACCCTATCTGGCTTCCAGTGAAGGAGGTATCTTGCAGGAGCATGGGTGACTACAAAACTGGCCTGGCGGGGAAAGGGCCAGGAAAAGGATGTCAGTTAAAATGCAAGAGGTCTATGATACCACGAGACAAGTATATTCCTAAGGAGCAGACACACCTGAGAGAACCAGGTGTGCATACACACGGGACAGGGAGGAATCCAAGGAAGTCATTCAGCAAATGCTCAGGGTCCTATCACACAAGGTAGGCAGGTGAGCACCCAGGTATGAAAGTAACAGCAAGGCAGACACTGCCAGTGCAAGTCCATGTGAGCAGGCCTAAGGGGTCAGCAAGGACTTGCACAAAGTGTCAGTGAAGAAACACGGAAGCTGTTCACACTTTTTTATGTGGGTTGTTGGGCTTGGGGTTTACTGCAGCCAGAAGAAGGAAAAAGAACTGCAGGTGGCGGGGGGGGCGGGGCAGGAGTCAAAGCTGGATCCATTCCCAAGTAGTTTTATCCCCTCCCAGATGCTTAGAAAATATCTGTATCATACCCTCCTTTCTTCAAATTACCTACAGAGTGGAGGAAATAAAGTATATCAGTAAACAAAGTACCCAGGGTTTCATAAACAATCTGCTCAAGAAGTGATTACGGTATTCCATTCATTGTTTTAATAAGAGGAAATTAACAGAATAAGCAATAGAATTTCAGAAGGGCCCATTTATTTTCTTTAGAATATTATGTAGCACAGTAATGTGACAAAAATGGAGGAATCCTTCAGATGAATTATTATTAATAGGTAAAGTTGACAGTATTAGTGTTAATATTTACATTTTTTAAAAGATTTTATTTATTTATTTTTAGAGAGAGGAGAAGGGAAGGAGAGAGGGAGAGAAACATCAATATGTGGTTGCCTCTCACGCGCTCCCTACTGGAGACCTGGCCTGCAACTCAGGCATGTGCCTTGACTGGGAATTGAAAAGGTGACCTTTTGGTTTGCAAACCTGCACTCAAAATACTGAGCTACAACCAGGGCACATTAAAAATTTTTAATAACAGCAAAGTAATCCAGTCAAAGTGGAAAAAACAGATTTATGTTTTGACCTCAAAACTGCCAGCCAGTCTTACAATAAACTCACAGGAACCAAAGACAATGCTAGTAAGAAGAATCCTGCTATTGATGTTTCATCTTACATCAGTAAATTTGGAAAAGCACTGAAACGATGAAGAATAAAGTCTTGAAAGGAAACATGATATCCATGAGTCAGAAAAACCCACTGAGCCCAGAGACGGTGGTTCTCAGCCTGTACACACCTCTGACACAGAACGGGTTAGGGACGTGTCAGAATGAGTCATGCATCTAAGATGGAAATAACTCAAAACAGTACTTCTCATAACTTCTGCTGAAACTCTTCCTAGATTCATCTGTAAAAATCTTTCCTCCTGCCCTTTCATTCCTTTACCCCAGAATCTGTTGATATGAAAACACTAAAAGCAGTCAGCATCAAACATGTGCTGTAAATCGAGTCATCAGTGAGTCTGCTACCAAATGAACCACAGTTTAAAGGAGTTGCATCCCTGGTGAAAATAACAAGACATTCATTTGAGTTAAGGGCTATTATTAATATATATTCATAAATTTGTATTAACCTGTAAGTATAATCCTTTTACAAACTTATCCATTCTGCCCTGCAAGAAAATCTTCTTTTTGGAACAGACAGAACAAGGCACACAAACATATACAAGGTACACACACAAATGCACGAGCGTGAGAAAGTAGGGATGTGTGGTATTCTCCAAAGTCAAGATCAAGATGAAAGTGAGAGAGCAAGAGAGCAAACACCCTGCCACGAGGGCTGGAAGTGTTATTGGGGTTAGCGGCAGGGTGGAGCAGCCTCGGTGAAGTAACAGATTGCAAAACAAGCAGTGTGCACATCATGTTGGGTGGAATTAACATCTTTTTGTGAATATGTCATTTCTGAGTTCCCTTTGTGTCCTGGGAAGAACAACAAACTGTTGAGTAAAAGAAAAAACTAGAATAGTACTTTGTCAGATAGATTTGTTGGGGTGTTTTTTCGGAAGGGTGGTAAGGAGTGTAGAGGGGAGAGGCTGAATGAAATCCTGCCTAAGATTCCCTGACTTTCCCAGGGAATTTCCCCAATGCTGAATGCTCCCCTAAGGCTAAAATTTCTACGTCTCAGTTTTCATCCTCAGATAGTTTCTCTTTTCCACATACATAAGGTTCATATATAAACTTCATATATATACTTTCTATATATATATTTTAAAAATCTCTCCCTAGCAAAAAATGATATGTATGTTAGGTGATGGGGTATGGAAGCTAAACTTACTGTGGTGATCATTTCACAATGCATGCATGTATCACCTCATTATGTTGTATGCAAACTTACCCTGTATTACATGTTAATCATATCTCAATAAAGCTGGAAAAAAATCTATCCTAAGTACTCTGATACACATGAGCAACAGCATATTTTTTATCTATGGTGAAGTTAACCTCCTGCATGTGATTCACTTCAGCTGCAGGTGTCACTGCCACTTGGGTTAGAAATTTCATGATTTTGGACCTAGATCAGGACAGCACCAATTCAATATGTAACAGGCATTTTCATTATTATTTGCCCTCTGGGGCATTCTCCTCCCATGGACCCTAATTTGGCTAATGGTCATTATTCACTTATTAGTCCAGTTTAGAAACCTTGGCATAATCCTTGACTCCTCCCATTTTCCCATCCCTCATCAGCTCCTGCAGCCCCCAGCCTCCCAGATGCCCCCTCAAGCCTCACCATCATCACTGGGAAACGGAAATGCAAATGTGAAGGTGTCATCCTCCTGTTTAAAAACCTTCCATGACTGATTAAGATGAAGCAGAGAGAGTTTAGGTCTTAGCATATCTTTCAAGTCCTTCATAATTGACCGCAACCTACTTTTCAGCATTCAACTTGTGCCATTCAGGGCCCCCAGTGCTGTCTGAACAGGCTTTAACAAACTCTCTTGGTCTTTGTATATGCTATCCCCTTGAAATAACATCCTCCTCTGTCTACATCTCCCTCATAAAATCCTATTTATCATTCAACATCCAGTTCTTGTGTCAATACTTCAACGGTGTCTTCAAAATCAGTGGAGAGATTCGTCAGCTATTGCCTCTGGGAACTGTATCTGTGAATCTGGGTCCCAGCAACAACATCGATAAAGAATTTAACCCCTCTAGACTTGTTCCCTTGTCTATAACATGAGGAGAATCATATATAATTCATAGGATTGTTGTGACATTTAAACAAAATAGCATATGGCCCTTGGTGTTTATATACTCAACAATAGCATTTACCAGACTGAATCATGCTCTTTTTGTTGCCATGTTAGAATCTCTTTCCAGACTGGGAGCTGTTATTTAGTAAGATCAGAGCTTGTTCATCTTTGTGTTAGAAAATGCTAAGTAACCTCAGAAACTAATAGGAAAAGCGTGAGCTAGAGCACAGGCCTCAGGCTGCATAGAAAGCTAGCATCCTACCTCGTATGCCCTGGCCATGGACCCTGCTGCACCGCACTCAGAGGCCTGACACTGCATTCCAGGGCTGGACAGTCCCTACAAGTCTCCAAACTCCATGTTTCCTGTAACTATCAGAGCAATCAAACAAAACATCTGTTTCTAAGCTGTTGTCTAGGTTTATGGAATTTCACTCACTTTTTGCAGTGCTCTCCAAGTAAGTAAATACTGATATTTATACAAATACATTTTGTTGGTAAACACAAGATTTCATTGAAACTCATATCTATTTAGCCTTGAATCAGTTTTCAAATCCAAAATTTTTTGAGCAAAATCTAATAGCTACCTGGCTTGAGTGACATTATCAATGACTTTCCTTCTTAGCTGATTCAACCTAAAGTCAGTTATTATTTCAAGTAGTTGGTTCATTAACCATTATTTAATATATAAAAACAAGTTATGTCTTCTACCTTAACTATTCCTTTATTCATATCATTTATCTAATTAATTTCAACCCCATAAATATAGATTTATATATTACTTTAGAACAGCTTCATTATACAGTAATATATCAGGTCATCTGTGTCTATTTAATGTATAATTTATAATATACTTATGCATTTTGGTATTTACTTAGAATTTTATGTCTTTTCCTTGTATTGGGTTCAAAGTAGAGAATAAATTATACGAGGCCTGTCTGGAAAAAGTCCAGCCATTGTTAATATAACAAGAAAGGTTTGTGAGACATTGATGTAACCTGGCAGCCAAGGAGAGTGGACTGGAATGCCCATGCATGAACAATGACAACTTCACTGTACTAGTCAGTGAGGGCAGTAGATGCTGTTGAGTGAGCAGGTGTACTGTGTGGTCATTGCATTCAAAATGACTGAGTGGGTAGAGCAACAAATCTGCATCAAATTTTGTGTTAAGCTTGGACATTCCTACATGGAACCTATTCAGAAGGCTGCAGCTATGGACAACTGGTGACTGGCAGCTTCATCATGACAACAACGCTCATGCATCACGTCTTATGCAGAGTTTTTTGTGAAACATCAAATCACCCAGGTGACTCAGCCCCTTTACAGCTCACATTTTGTGCCCTGTGACTTCTGGCTTCTGCCCAAACTAAAATCACCTTTAAAAGGGAAGAGATTTCAGACCATTGATGAGATTCAGGAAAATATGATGGGCAGCTGATGGAGATTGGGAGAACTGTGTGAGGTCACTAGGTGCCTACTCTGAAGGGGACTGAGGCATCATTATCCTATGTACAATGTTTCTTGTATCTTGTATCTTGTTCAATAAATGTCTCTATTTTTCTCATTGCATGGCTGGATACCTTCTGGACAGACCTCGTATGGGCCTGTGTGTGTATTTGCTGATATCAAATTTTTTTAAAATGTGGTTAGATTTATTTATTTTGTTTTTGATGTAATTGTAGTTTCCAAATTCTCTTGAAGGTGTATATTTGATTATAGTTAGAATGTTGGGAAAACACATTATTTATTTATTTTAAAAGACTTATTTATTTATTTATTTATTTATTTATTTATTTTTAGAGAGAGGTGAAGGGAGGGAGAAAGAGAGGGAGAGAAACATTGATGTGAAAGGGAAACATCAATCTGTTGCCTCTTGAACATACCATGACTGGAGACTGAACCCACAACTCATGCATGTGCCCTGACTGGGAATTGAACTGGAGACCTTTTGCTTTGCAGGCCAGCGTCCAACCAACTAAATCACACTGGTCAGGGCAACACATTATTTATTAATATTTTTAATTTTTTGTTATTTTTATTTTTAATTGAATTTGTTGGGGTTATATTAGTTAATAAAATCGTGTAAATTTTAAGTGCACGATTTGGTAACACATCATGTGTATATTGTATTGTATGTTTACCATCCAAAGTCTAGTCTCCTTCCATCACTATTTATCTCCCCTTTACTTTCTTCTATCTGCCCCTACCTCCCTTTACCTCTGGTAATCCCCATACTGTTGTTTGTGTCTATTAATTTTTTTGCTTAATCCTTTCACTTATTTCATCCAGTCCCCCCCACACTTTTCCCTCTGACAGCTCAGTCTGTTCCCTATATCTATCTATGAGCATGTTTCCATTTTGTTCATTAGATTCCACATGTCAGTGAAATCATCATATAGTATTTGTCTTTCTCTGACTGCCTTATTTCACTTAGCGTAATACCCTCTAGGTCCATCCATGCTGTTGCACAAGGTAAGATTCCCTTTTATTTTTACAGCTGAGTAGTAGTCCACTGTGTAGATGTACCACAGCATTTTTATCCATTCACCTACTGATGGGTACTTGGGCTGCTTCCAAATCTTGGCTATTATAAATAATGCTGCAATGAACACAGGGGTGCATGTATTCTTAAGAATCAGCATTTCATGTTTCTTGAGATATATTCCCAGAAGTGGAATTGCTGGGTCATAAGGCAGTTCCATTTTCTTTTCTATAGCAGCTGCATCAATCTGCATTCCCACTAACAGTACACGAGGGTCCTTTTTTCTCCACTTCCTCACCAGCACTTGCTGTTTATTGACTTACTGATAGTCGCCATTCTGTCAGGTGTGAGGTGATATCTCATTGTGGTTTTAATTTGCATTTCTCTGATAATTAGTGACTTGGAGCATCTTTTCATATGTCTATTGGCCATCTGTGTGTCCTCTTCAGGGAAGTGTCTATTCAGGTCCTTTGCCCATTTTTTAAAAAATGGAATTTTTTTTTTTGGTGTTGAGTTGTTTGAGTTCCTTATAAATTTTGGATATTAACCCTTTATCATATGTATCATTGGCAAATATGTTCTACCATTCAGTGAGTTGTCTTTTCATTTTGTTGATGGTTTCTTTTTGTGTGAAAAAACGTTTTGGTTTGGTGTCATCCCATTTGCTCATTTTTCCTTTTGTTTCCCTTGCCTAAAGAGGAATATCAGAAAAAATATTGCTATGAGAAATATGCAAGATTTTACTGCCTATGTTTTCTTTTTTAAGTATATTTCATTGATCATGCAATTATAGTCATCCCATTCCCCCCCTTCATTCCCCTCCACACTGCACACCCTCTCCCACTCACATTTCCTCCATGTGTCATAAGTTCTTTAGCTTCTACATTTCCCATACTATTCTTGCCCTCCCTCTGTCTATTTTCTACCTACTATCTATGCTACTTATTCTCTGTAACTTTTTTCCCTCTCTCCCCCTCCCACTCCCCTGTTGCTAACCCTCCATGTGATCTCCATTTCTGTGGTTCTGTTCCTGTTCTAGTTGTTTGCTTAGCTTGTTTCTGTTTTTGTTTTATGTGTGGTTGTTAGTAATTGTGAGTTTGCTGTCATTTTACTACACATGTTTTTTGTCTTCTTTTTCTTAGATAAGTCCCTTTAACATTTCATATAATAAGGGCTTGGTGATGATGAACTCCTTGAACTTGACCTTATCTGAGAAGCACTTTGTCAGCCCTTCCATTCTAAATGATAGCTTTGCTGGATAGAGCAATCTTGGATGTAGGTCCTTGCCTCTCATGACTTGGAATACTTCTTTCCAGCCCCTTCTTGCCTGCAAGGGCTTTTTTTAGAAATCAGCTGACAGTCTGATGGGAAGTCCTTTGTAGGTAACTGTCTCCTTTTCTCTTGCTGCTTCTAGGATTCTCTCCTTCATTTTAATCTTGGCTAATGTAATTATGATGTGCCTTAGTGTGTTCCTCCTTGGGTCCAACTTCTTTGGGACTCTCTGGGCTTCCTGGACTTCCTGAAACTCTATTTCCTTTGCCAGATTGGGGAAGTTCTCCTTTATTATTCATTCAAATAAGTTTTCCACTTGTTGCTTTTTCTCTTCCCCTTCTGGTACATTTATAATTCAGATGTTGGAATGTTTAAAGATGTGCTGGAGGTTCCTAAGCTTCTAATTTTTTTGAATTCTTGTTTCTTCATTCTTTTCTGATTGGATGTTTCTTTCTTCCTTCTGGTCCACTCCATTGATTTGAGTCCCAGTTTTCTTCCCATCACTATTGGTTCCCTGTGCATTTCCCTTCATTTCACTTATCAATGCCTTCATTTGTTCATCTAATTTGTGACCAAATTCAACCAATTCTGCGAGCATCCTGATCACCAGTGCTTTGAACTGTGCATATGATAGGTTGGCTATCTCTTGGTCGCTTAGTTATATTTGCTCTGGAGCTTTGATTTGTTCTTCCATTTGGGCCATTTTTTTTGTCTTGTCATGCCGGTTATGTATGAGGGGCGGAGTCTTAGGTGTTCACCAGGGCGGGGCAACCCAGTCTTTGGGTTTGACTCTGCATGTGGGGGCGGGTCCGAGAGGGAACAATGGCACCTGCTCTGGTCTCCGACGGATTTCAGTCCTCTCTGCTGCTTCCCACAGGCAAACTGGGCCTTTCTGGAGCTGATTCCTGGTGGGTGGGCTTGTGTACATTCTAGGACCCTGTGGGTCTCTCCAACAACTCTCCTGTGAGGCTGGGGATCCTTCCCTGCACGTCAACCCCCACAGGTGTTTTCAATGGGTGTTTTGAGGCTTTATTTCCCAGCACTGGGACTCTGGGTTGCATGGTCTGTCTTGCTCCCTTGATCGTGTTTTATCTGCTCTCAAATGTGGGACCGCCTGGCTTCCAGCCACCTTGCATACAGTGCCTCACTTCACAATCTGCCACATTGCTGGGTCCTCCCATTGCCACCCCGTGCCCGGGGACTGTCAGCCACCGCCTACGCACCCAGGGTCCGCCCGCTGCTGTCTTGCACGCCTGGGATGTCTTGTGCACCCGGTGCCACTGCTTTTTGTGTTGCAATCCCTCTCTTCCCACAGCCTGACTCCGCCCTTCCTACTGGTCTGGATGAATGTGTCTATCTTTTAACTCCTTGGTTGTCCAACTTCCACACAGTTCAATTTTCTGTCAGTTCTGGTTGTTATTTTGTTTCTAAATTGTTGTTGTCCTTATTTTGGTTGTGCGAGGAGGCACAGTATGTCCACCTGCACCTCCATCTTGGCCGGAAGTCAGTACTGCCAAAGTTTTCTTCTAGGATTTTTATGGATTTGAGTTTTACGTTTAGTTGTTTAATCCATTTTGAGTTTATTCTTGTGTATGGTGTAAGAAGGTAGTCTAGTTTCATTTTATTTGAATGTATCTGTCTAATTTTCCCAAAACCATTTATGGAATCATGTGCTGATATTTAAATTTGTTTAAATTAAATGATATTTAAAATGAACACACAGATGAACATGTTCAAATAGTGCTTTCATATATATTATACTTCCTTGCTATAAGCTACATTTTCAGCATAATAATATTAGATTAAGGGTTTATTTAATTCATATAAAACTAAAATATTTATTCACAAACATAAAAGTTTGTATATTACATAAAATAGGTAACAATAAACTATAGGAATTTTCTATAAAACAAAATATAATTAAGAAGACTGCTTTTCATACAGATTTTATAAAGTGCATCTAGCAACTTCATAAAATCAAAAGGTTAATATTTTTCTGCTGTTATTATCAATTCTTGGCTATGCAGAAATGATATATTCAGTGGCACCAGCATCAGTGCCATAAAGAGCTTCATGTTATTTCAAGTTTTATGAGGAGTTTGTTAAAAGTCTGCTTTCTTGTGGTGCCCAACTAGGATGTGATGAACTCATTGACAGTCTAATTGGCATGGTTATAAAGCTCATTTTCCAGCTGTGCTCTTATGCATAATCTTTACTTGGATTGAGGTACTGATACCAATAACAGAATAATAATTTTAGAACAGTGAGAAATAAAGAAAAAGAATACTTTTTAGTAAAAAATTTAAAGGACACTACATGAAAATTATAAAAATGGCTTTCTGAGACAAGTACCATATGATTACACTTACATGTGGAATC
>PVKM010024686.1:0-20383 GCA_004027735.1 Carollia perspicillata
GGAAAAGTATAGAGAAAGTAAACCAGCCAAGTACGCAGATGGCCTGGAGGAGGCGGGCAAGGCACAATACAGTGTGAAAGAGTCAGGACTCATCTGGGCTGGCCAGGTTGATGGTGGGCTGGCAAGATGAAATTTGGTAGGTCAAGCATTCAGCTTTACATAGGCTTTTTTAAATGATGTAAGTATGAGAGAAACTTGGCTTATCCGTGAATAGGTGATAAACACATAGGTCTTTCTGTTGCATCATCATGAGGAAGTATTGGGAAGAAAAGAAACTAACGTAGAGTTATAATAATAAAAACCAGTGGTACAGAGCTAGGATGTTGAGGCCCCTAGTCCCCCGTGCACAGGTCCAGCCTTGACGACATGGGCCTCATCCCTTAAGAGGAGTGAAGACAAATAGTAGGGTGTCCAGAGGAGAGCCAACAGAGTGCGAAAGAGTCCGTCAGGCTGCCTGAGGGATGGCCGGCGGAGAGGGACCACGGCCGTAACAGGACTTGGTAAATTTGTTGAGCACTTTTTATATGCAGCTACTGCACTAAGAATCTTACAGCCACTTTCTCATTTACTCCTCGCAATAATTTTATTCTCTCAGATAAGAACTGAGAGGATAATGTCCCCATTTTTTAGAAGAGCAAAAAGTCTTAGCAAACTTAAGTATCTGCTCAAGGTTCAGTAACACGGCTGTTACTGTGGGGACTCACGTGTTTTCTGCTGTGACACATGTTAGTGAACAACCTCACTTTCTGCAAAATCATGCGAAACAATGAAGGAAAGAAGGTTTGGGCAAACCACTTAAAAACTAATAAAAACAATGAACGTTCCTCATAAAAATGTAAAAGACACTTCGAATTACTATTATATTGTGAAGTACTTCAGAAAATACAAGAATTCACTTTATGGAAAGGATGTTAGAAGGGGTTGCAAAGAAGAGTTACAGCTGCTGAATTACAAGGGAGCGAGAGGAGGAAACTGAGATTACGACCGTTTAAATCAATGACATCAGCGCCACCATCCCGGGCTCAGGGGCTCTCCTCTCTCTCAGCACATTAACTCCATTTTCTCCACAGTAACAAGTACCAATGTTAACAAATACAGGGGAAAATAAAATACTAGAAGAGAAAACACAAATGCTTATTAACCATAGAAGACAAATTTGGGAAACAGAAGCAGACAAAAAAAAATTTTAAAGGGTATAAGAACACATCAAGACCTCTTACTGATTTTATGTCCAAGATTTTGAAGAATTGTTGTTCTGGTTTGGTCTATCAGAAAGTCTAATTTTGCCAAAGGCCAAATAGGAGAAGGAAGAGGAAGACCATCCTAACGCTAGAGCGGATCCCCGCCCCCAGGTTTTATGGAGAGCTGGGCTCACCTGGAATGTTCAGTGTTGGATATGAAAACAAGCCCCCACCTCACCAGGCAGACCCTGCAAGGCAGGAATTCAGAAAAGGTGTAACAAGGAAGCACCCACCCTGTGGCTTCCAGGGGTGCCTGTCCCGCCTCAGCAATGACTTCCTGTGCGGCGAAGCCAGGCACGTAGGGAGGGGACAGCCCGGCAGAGCACCAGCTGAGGGCCGAGTCTTCAGCCAGGTGCAGGACGAAGACTCTTGTCCCCTTAGATGCAAGAAACAAAGGAGGGAAATCCAGAGGACTTGGAATCCTGGGAAGAGACTGGGCTTAGAGTTCTGTATTTGTTAATTTGACAAATATCTCTGAGTGTCTACTAGGTGCCAGGTCCTAGCCGCTGAGGCTGCAAGAAGGAATGAGACATAATTCTTTCCTTCCAGGTGTCCATAGGAGACAGACACAGAAAAAAGCCATGCATGCCTTGAAAGCTGAGTTGCAAAGTGCTCTGGAGTACACGGGAATGAGGAGGAAATGCTGTCACAGCGCAGACATCGAGGGCGAAGGCCGTTGGCCAGGCGAACAAGGGCAGGAAAGCGTCCAGGAGGAGGGAGCCCCAGGTACCACAGGCGCAGGAAAAGCGTGAGGATTTGGGAAACTGCAAGGCAGGGAGACCTGAATTCAATTCCAGTTCTCTCTGGGCCTGTTTCCTTATCTTGAAAAAAGGAAATGGGTTTTACCACCGTAGAGTGCTGCTTGCAGACTAAATAGGATAGCATATATAATTCCACTACAGAAAGATTTTCTCCTTCACCAAACTGTTCTCCAACTCCCCTGCGCCTTTCAACGAAGCCTATCTCATGTTTCTCCTGGCATTTTTTAAATTTTGGCAAGAATTCTTTTTTTCTCCCATTTTTTTCCTTATTTTTATTATTGACAGTACTACAGATATCCCCATTTCTCCCCCCTCTGGTGACCTCTGCCCAGCCCCCATCCCACCCTTCCTCTGGCCATCACCACACTGTTGTCCGTGTCCATGGGTTATGTATGCATATACGTTCTTTGGCTGACCCCTCCCCCTTCTTTCCTTCAGTCCCCTCCCCACTGACAGCTGCCAGCCTGTTCCACGTATCCATGCTTCTGCTTCTATTTTGTTTGTCAGTTTATTTTATTCATTAGATTCCAAGTATAAGTTACATCATACAGTATATGTCTTTCTCTGCCTGGCTTATTTCTCTTAGCACAATATTCTCCTTGTCTATCTGTGCTGTCACAAAAGGTGAAAGTTTCTTATTTTTTACAGCCCTGTAGTATTCCATTGTATAAATGTATCAAAGCTTTTTTTTAATCAAGAACAACTTTTTATTTTCTTATAGCAAGTGACCCAAAGGGCTTGCGATGAAGTCACAAAGATAAAGGTAAGCACACATTGATGACTTCCAGCAGTTTCTGTCATTAGGTTTTCCTCCCTAGCAGGCACATATTTAGAGTTTTAGAAGATTTGTATTGTTTTAAACTTCGTCTCATTTAAGGTTTTCCTCCCTCTTCTGGGCGATTTCTTTTTTACTGTTGTTCTATTAGAGCTGTCCCAAGTTTCCCCCACGGCTCTCCCCTACCCCACCCCCCACCCCCACTGCCGCAGTCAGTCCCCACCCTGTTGTCCATGTCCATGGGTCCTTTATACATGTTCCGTGACTAGACCCTTCCCCTTCTTTCCCCCCTTATCCCCTGCACCCTTCCCCTCTGGTAGCTGTCAGTCCGTTCCTTGTTCCCATGACTCTGGTTCTATTTTGCTTGCTTGTTTGTTTTCTTCATTAGGTTCCACTTATAGGTGAGATCATATGGTATTTGTCTTTGGCTGCCTGGCTTATTTCACTTAGCATAACACTCTCCAGTACCATCCATGCTGTTGTGAAGGGTAGGAGTTCTTTCTTTTTGCTGCATTGTATTCCGTGTGTAATAGTACTAATAAATCAGTTTAACCAGATACCCCATGTGTAATAGTACTACTACATCAGTTTAACCAGCATTCTCTTTTCTCCATCTCTGATCACCCTCAATACCTAGGTCGGATTCCATCCGCCACCATCCCACAGGTGATGTCTGATCACCCTAGCCAGCATTCTGCAAGCCTCTTGTTAGGCCAGTTCATCCAGATACACCCTTACCCTGCTCCTTGGCTAAAAATGCCCACTTGCCTCTGTTTTAGTCCAAGTTGAGCCCAGTCTCTCCCCCACTGCAGAATTCCATCCCAGTGGTCATCATGCCTATCCTGACAGTCTCGTATTTGAAGAGCGTCCTCCTCACCATGCTTTAACAGTGGCGTTGATTGTCTTTTCTTTAACACTACATTCATGCTCATAATAATGTCCATTTTCCTTTTAAAATTTTATTTTATTTATTGATTTTAGAGAGAGAAAGGAAGGGGGAGAAAGAGAGAAACATCCATTTGTTGTTCTACTTATTTATGCAATCATTGATTGATTCTTACATGTGCCCTGACTGGGGATTGAAACCCCAACCCTGGCATATCGGGACAACATTCTAATCAACTGAGCTATCAGGCCAGGGCCTGCTCATTCCCTTTTATTTCTTCTCTGCTCCTCACCGCCACTCCCCAAACACAGGACTCGGAACAATAAACCAATTGCTGAACTCAGGCAGATCAGTCTCATCCAAGCAGAGGGTTAGGTGAAGGCTGAAAACACAGGAGCTTGCAGGCTCTGTTCTGGAGAGGGGAGGGCAGGGAAGCCAGCAGCCAGTTTGTGGGAGAGTACGTGCTGACTCGAGTCAAGCGAGGGAGAGGAGGATAAAGGGGAGGAGTTTTATCCAAAGACTGACCGTGTTTACATCAGTATTTTGTTGGCACCTAGCCCTGGAGCATGGACGTCAATAAGCCAATACACGTCTTCACCCACATTTTCCTTTGGGAAGACAGAGTGGGATGCAGATAGACCTGGAGTGACAGGACAGAGATTTTGACACCAGCCCTGACACTTAGCAATATGATTTTTAGACACATCTGCCAACTTTTTTAGGCTCCATTTCTTTCATCTGTAAAATGCCTTCCTTTCGGGGTCCTGTGTGGGACCAATGAGCTGATGGAAGAGTTTGTAAAATATCAAACATTGTAAACAAGCATAGTACAAATGGAAGACCAAGGAGGTAACTTTGAAGATGGGTTAGGAATGAACTCACAAAATAATAAAATATCAAAATTGGTGGCTGTAGCCCAGCTGATGTGGCTCGGTTGGTTGGGCGTCATCCAGCAAACTGAAAGGTCGCTGGTTCGATTCCCAGTCAGGGCGCATGCCTGGGTTGCCGGATTGGTCCCTGGTCAGGACATGTATGGAAGGCAGCCAATCAATATTTCTTTCTCACTTAGATGTTTCTCTCCCTCTCTTTCTCCTTCCCTTCCCCTCTCTCTTAAATCAAAACTAAAAATAAATAAATAAATATTTTAAAAAATTGGTGGCTGCCTATGAATTTTTGCTTTTTTCCAGCACTTCCATAAACAGCAGCATAGGGAGGGAGGACCAGGTCCTGAGGGTGGGTTTACAGCCCCGTGGTCCTCACCCCCATGAAGGCCCAGTTCACGGTTTCACACAGAAGTCTGCTTCCCCCAGGGAAAGGGGAGGGGAGAAAATTTTTGTCTTTGTTTTACCTTCATGAAGATAAAAAGAGAATATTATAGGTCTCCCAATGCTTTAGGCATGCTTCTTGAGATGTGTGAATAATAGATTTAAAAGTACCTCTGTTCTGATCGATTGGAATTAGCCTAGTCATGCTAATAGCTAGCTGTTACTCTTTTTTTATATTTATATACAACAATTGTCCCAAAGGACAAGCTCAGCAGGCAAGCCTTAACTAGCTGTTACCTTGTAGAATTTATAAGAAAAAATCTGTGGCCCTGGCCAGTTAGCTCAGTTGGTTAGAGCATTATCCCAATATGCCAAGGTTGCAGGTTCAATCCCCAGTCAGGACACATACAAAAATCAACCAGCGAGTGTATCAATGTTTCTCTCTCTCTCTCAAATCAATAAATAAAACATAAAAAATAATAATTTTAGGTGGCCTTTCTACCTCTTCCTGCATATAAAACATCTTATCTGAATTAGTAAATTTGTTTCAAAGCAACAAGCTTCTCCAACCCAACAAGGGAGGGAAAAAGGGTCATCGTCTTCACTCTGTGTCTGCGGAATCCCACTGCACACGCAGAATATGAGTAGGATTCACGTGAGGACAAGGGGAGTCGATTTCCCACCAAGACACTCCGAGACCTCAGAAAGGTGCCTCATGACCTGTTCCAGAAATCTGCCGCCTGACACTACTGTCATATTTCTGTCATGATAGCTTGGCTTTACCCTTTTTGAATCCAACATAAATAGGATCATAAGTAGATACTCTTTACGATACAGAGAGATCTGATCAGATCACTGAGGAGGAGTGGGGAGGGGCTGGAAGAGGAGGTTGCCTGAGGGAAGGCTAAACTGTCCAGGATGGGCTTGGCTGACAAGCTGAACATGTCTCCGGAGTGCGTGGAATTATGGGCCAGAAGATTAAAAATGAAAGGAGGACAGAGACTACTGGCTGTCTCTGGCTTGCTTCCTCAAGGGTGCCCGGATGATCACGTGGCAGGTTCAAGGTTGCACATCGGGACGGACAGCAGCTGCCTGCATTTCCTAATGGACAGTATTGTGGATGGGATGGGAAGGAGCTCCGGGCACAGCCGAGGGTCGGGCTGGCCTGGGAGAGGCTGGCAGGGTTGTTCTTCTTCGGGTGTTCTAGAGGGGACGGGCTCTGAGGCGGGAGCCTGCCATTCTTCCAAAATTGTGTAGCTTGTATATCTTACGTTGTTTTAGTTTATGAACTAACCCTATAGAAATAAGATAATTAAAAACTAATAGGGGGGATGATAGGGGAACTTAGGAGTTAAAGATTTTAGCCTTAATTGATAGGCTTAAGTGACTAATTCAGGTAGAAAGCTGTTATTCCAAAACGGTAAAGCTTTTAAATAAAGACTCCTTTTTTTATCAGCAAACCTTTGCCTCTGGAATTTTGCCCAGAGGGCAGCGGCGGGCAGCAGGACCCCACTTGTTCAGTAACATTTAGTGTATTTCTGTACATTCTTTGTAAAATTGTAGACATAAAAATTTAAAAATTTATGGTACTATGTTATCAATCAGCCATTCATTTCTTATTGTTAAGTATTGCACTGCATGAATAAACATAATTTGTTTATTCATTCTCCTGCTCATTAAAATTCGGGTTGTTTCTAGTTTGGGGCTATCTTGAGTAAAGCTGATTAAACATTTACAAAAGATAATCTGCTTTTGCACTGTTTTAATGTACACAGATAGAGAAATAGCCATGCAAATAAGAAACTGCTTCCATAGATGTTTTAAGAGCTTTTAAAAATATGCTGTATTGGGGTACCTTATAAGATGTTAAATAGTAAAACATTATTTCAATTATGTTTTTATTTCCATCTTTACTTACTGATTATCCATGGACAAAAACACCAGAAGTAATTAAAAGCTCTGATACCTTTGGAGGAAAAAAGGGGGGATTCTGTAGAAAGTAATTTCACATGGTGATCTGATCATAAAGTCCTAACTGGGCAGGTCGTGGTGGGTAGTCATGCCCCAGGCCTATAAGGTCTTTACTAAAAGGCCTATCTTTGCCTTAAACTAGCCCTGTCCATTTTTTTTTTCTGTGCATTTAAGTTAACACACCTTTGAAATAAGCCATAACCACCCACAGGACAGCATATAATCTTAACTACCCTGCAATCCAATCTCACCTTCCCTGTAATCTTCCTTACATTCCCTCCTTAATTTCAAATGCATAAAAGAAGCTGCCAAACTGTTATTCTCCAGAGCATTTGAGATCTTGCTCCCTGGCGTATGTCATTAGTTTGGCTCAAAAAAATTCATAAAAATTCTCTCCAGATTTGTACGTTGTTATGTCAGCATACCTTTCGGAGGGGAGAATTCAGTTTAGTCACGTGGCAGAAAGCCAGCTTCCCCAAGTGCTGCCGGTGCGTGGCTGAATGACCTGTCGTCATCTTTCATATGTGTTTCATGCCACCCCAGAGTTTCCCAGAAGGCCACCGACAGATCAAAGGACTCATTCTCTTACAGTGAGAGCACCACAGAACATGAAATGAAACAAGTTCTCTCTTTAAACTGAATTCCTGGTCTCCCAGCTTCAGAACTTCTTACCGTGAATTAGCACAACATGCCTCAGGCTATTCAAGGACAGGACAATAATAACAACATACCCCTCTCAGCTTTGTTTCTATCCCCAGACAAGGAATGCCTCTGAGCCTTGGAAACATGGTATTAAGTTTCCCTGGTCTGTCTTTTCTGAAAAATGTGGATTTGAGGACCAACGTGGAAAAGCTGAACCTTTTGCAATAAAAGGGAATACTCAGTACTTTGTCCTTTGTTGCTTGGCAACTAAAGGCTATAAATGGATTTTCTGATTATAAAGGCTCTGGAATTAATGTGAACATGTAAAAGTTGTAATAACTCCCTGGAGACAGGAGTGTTTCTTTGAGAAAGAAATCCATGGAGATTATATATACAAGCCATATATATATATATATACATATATTCTTGTTTCAGAATAAAGCAATTGGTTTCCTTCACATTTGCAAATGTTGCAGTAAAGATCAATAACTATCATTTACTTCATCATTTCTGCATTTTATCATTAATCTGCACAACTCAAAGAGGTAGGTATCATTACCCCCATTTTACAGATGGAGAAAATGGAAACTTTGTAATTGGCTCAATGTCGCAAAATGAAAAAGCAGAGAAATCAGGATCTGAACCCAGACCTGCCTGAACCAAGGCCTGTTATGTCAAATGCACGCCACAGACATTCCTAGGAAGCATATTTCTTGGCTCCTAATATTTGAGGATATTGATCACGCTAATCCAATGGAAGCGACACTATTTCCAACTACCAAGTCATGACATTTTCCTTACAACGCTACACACGGCAATTGTTTCTTACACTGCTAATCAAATACCTGGAAGCCGTATGTCTGGTCTTCTTGTTCTGAGTTTGATGACCAAAAAAGACAGGACTGAGAGTTATTTTCTACGACACTTCCAGGCAAACACAGCTGCCCAAATTCCCTCCATAAAGTTTTGTTTTGCGCCAAGCAGTGCTACCAGCCAGTGTTGGTGTTCTTCTGTTTCTGTGTTCTTATTAGTAGCCTTGTCTTTTGAGCGTTGGTAGCTGCCTATTCCGTGAACATAAGCCACTGTCGTTTCACCACTGACACCTCATCGTATGGCGCCAGAGCTGGACTTTGCCCCCAAAATGCCAGATGGTACCAACTGCTAGCACCTCAGAATAATTTAATCCATGTAATGGAATTATATGCAAATTGTCACACACACATACACACAAAGTCCTGGCTATTTTCACAGGAGCCAGAAGTTCCACAGTTAACTCTACAGATGACCCTTTCAACCCTCATAGACACCGCGCACGGCTGCCAGGAGTGCAGGCCTTCAGAGAAAGAGACTGTCGCCCAACGCCAAGCTCTGCAGCACAACAGCTGTGTTACCTCGGGCAAGGTACACACCTTTGCTGAATTTAGGTTTCCTCATCTCTAAAACGGTGATAATATTATCTTCCTGTTCATTGTGTTGTGCGCATTAAGAATTAATAGAGCTTGCCCTGGCTGATGCGGCTCAATAGATTGAGCACTGGCCTGTGAAAGGAAGGGTCGTGGGTTTGAGTCCCAGTCAGAGCACATTTTTGGGGTGCTGTTCAGGCCCCCAGTAGCGGGTGTGCGAGAGGCAACCACACACTGATATTTCTCTCCTGCTCTTTCTCCTTCTCCTCTCTCTAAAAATAAATAAATAAAATTTAAAAAATTAAATTAAAAAAGAATACAGCTAAAGGTCTTAGTGCAAAGTCTAACGTAAAGCGAAGTGTTCATTAAATGATAGTGGTTTTCTTACTGATCACAGGCCACTTCAGGGAGCTCCCTTAAAAGAATAAACATTTTTCTAAATTAAATACTGATGATGCTACTTCATTGGTCAATAACTGTGCGTCAGGCACTATGCAAAGTACTTCACATACATCATACTTAATTCTCACGCCTCTGTTGTTAGGTATACCTCCTTCATTTGAAAGATGGGGAAACTGTCTCAGAGAGGAAAGTCATTTACCAAAGCAGCATCTTAAATCCTCAGTAGAGGTGGGATTTGAACCCAGGGTAATCCGTGCTCTAACTACTGTTAAGAGTTAATATTTTTTACTATACTTCGGAGCGAACCCGGCTGCCTAAATCCCCTCTACAGAGTTTTGTTCTGCACCAGCAGTGCTCTAACAAAGCTCTGACTACTCTGTCAGTCGTCACCGCCCATGCGGATTGGAGTCAGGAGCTCAGGATTAAGGTGAGTGATTTGTAACGGGCCCAGTTTCCAGAGCTGATGTGGGAGGCCCATGAAATACAGCCTCAGCTGAGAAAGACGCTGTAATCAGACAACCTCCGGGATCATTTCTACCCCCCACCCCCGACTAGCATCCCGGTGCCTGGACCTCTGCTTTCGCTCAGGACTGGAGCTTCCTCGTTTGACTCCTAACACTTCCTAGTGACTCCCAATGACTAATTCTGATTCTAAGCTTATGAGCTGGTATAAATCACAGCCTGAAGCTCTCAGCTGTGGACTTGGGTTCTGCATTCTCTCCATCCTCACTCACCATCTCTGCCGTTTCCCCTGAGCACCAAACCACCGCCATTCCTTTCCTGCTGATACAGAGGTGTTCAGTTGTTCAGGGTAAACAGCATTACGACACCTAGGGGAAGATCACTACTGTGAGCCACAGATCCAAGCATAATCTACATAAAAAACGTTGAGTTGATTCTGATATTAAAATATCTGGAAGGGAATGCCCCATGAAGAAGGCAGGAGCTGTGGGAAGCAGCTCCCCAAACCACCCTTGTCCCAGGAATAACGTAGGCCGTGCAGCACGAGCTGTGTGTTCCTAGAGGAGGCTTGCTTTTATTTATCGTTACGAACTTTATGCACTTGTCCATGCCATTTAACCTGGTTTGATTTCCAAGTTTTGATTCAGAATCCTCTAGAATGTTCCAGAGACCAGTGGTTATTTTCACATATATAACTTATTTTACTAAGTTGCTATGATTATCAAAATATTTCTTCTGTTAAATAGATTTACCATTCACTATCAGTCTACCTCATTAAATGCTAGTTTTTCCAAGAAAAATTATGTATGTGTGTGTGTGTGTATGTGTGTATGAAGTAGCACAAACCTTTGTATAATGCAATTAAGGGCCCTGATTTTTGGTCAAGAATCTCATTCATTAACATGTATTCAACAAACATTTTTTTTAAGTAACTCTACATTCAAGCCCCTAAGCCTGCACAGGGGTTGGGAGAAAGTCAGGCCCTCACCTGGGGGTAATCCCTGCTTAACATCGATGTGAAGGGAGCATATCAATGATATGGACAAAGAGTTCGAGAAGTATGCGGAACTGCGTTCTACCTTTGCCCAGGGAAGTGTGCTACATGAAGCAGAAGTGCATTCTGGACAAAAGGCACAGTCAAGACCCAGTGTTGTGAAAGGGAAAGGCGTATTCAAGGAACCATAAAAACCTCAGTGTTACTGTGGTATACATAACAATAATAACAATACTGATGATGATGATAATAATACTAATGATAACAACAGACACATAGTCACTGAAGTCCTGTTCTGAACCTTACGCATGTTGAATCATTTAACCTTCACCTTAACCCTGTTACACAGGTATCACTTAATCTCTCTGTACCTAAATTCTGTATCTATAAACCCCAGTAACACTATTTTTAAAACGCAATTTCATAGATACAGAGGTTAGGTACAGAGAGATTCTGTAACTTGTCCAAGATCACACAGCTAGCAAGGGGCAGAGCCAAGCTTAGAACTCTGGCCCTGGAATATGCTGTTAACCAGTTACGACAAACTACCTCTAACAAATGTGAGCCTGGGGGCGCCCTGGAGATAAGGATGCCTGTAATGTTACATTGGGACCACTGTGCTAAGCTCAGACTATGGAGATTCAACAGGAATGTTTAAACAATGACATCCTTATGAGCCTACAGTGAAATGGAAGGTGGTCTGCACAAGAAGAGAAGTTAGGGGGCTCTTATAAGAGATGACCTTCCAAATAAAGGCGAGGCTGCAGCTGAAAGACATCTCTGGGGTTGAAGCAGCACACTCCAGTGACGATCAGCTATGAGAGTATAGGAGGAGGTGTTGTCAGGGGTGACACTCCCATTTCTAGTTCGGGAGGCTTGCTGGAGAGAGAAAGGAAAACAGGAGGAAGTGAGCATTGAAATGAAGGAGTCAAAGGATGATGAGTTCCACTCTAAATGTATCGGTTCAGGGAAACTACCCCTACATATGTGCATTAAATCACTGTAAATACAGGTCTGGAACTTGGCAATAGAGTTTGGAATATGCTTATCCATGGGAATAAATGAAACCGTTCAGGATAACCTTGGTGCTCAAATAAAAGAGTTTCTGAAATAGGTCTCCTGGGTAGACGAGGAGGAAAGTGAACAAGTGGGCGAGGCTGAGAGGACACAGAGCAGCCGGATGAGACCAGGAGGGGAAGAGAGTGGAATCGGATAAGGGAGTGTCTTCCCGAGTGAACACTGGGTGCTGGTGGCAAAGGCTAGAGAGAATGCCAGGAGGATGAGGGGCTGAAGATTTTTAATGTGATCGAGCGATTAGGAAAAGTGTCAGAAGCCAGGTCACGTTGAACCAGCATTCACTAATATTGACGCCAACACGGAGGCATCATCCTTCATTCCTCAGCTTGCCTCACGCCATATGCCATCCATCGGCAAGTCCTGCCTGTTCTGCTTAAAACTCTCCACTGGTTTCCTATCACACTGAGAATAAAAAAACAAACTCTTGCCATCTCCCACCACCTTCCCCACTGTTACTCAACACTGTTCTCTGCCCCCTGCCACTGCCCTCCAGCCCCACGCCACCCCTGCCTGACCACTCCGAGCTCAGAAACTTCACACTGTTGTTCCTTTTGCTTGGAATGTTCTTCTTCCTTTTTATTATAGTTTCTTGATTATGCTATTACAGTTGTCCCAATTTCCCCCTTTGCCCCTCCACACAGCACCCCCCACTCCCTCCAGCGATCCCCCCACCATTGTTCATGTCCATGGGTCATGTGTCTAAGTTTGTTGGCTACTCTGCTTCCTCTACTGTACTCTACATCCCCACGGCTATTCTGTAACTACCTATTTGTACTTCGTAATCCCCTCACCTCTTTATCCATCCTTCCACCCCCCACCATCTCTTTATCTTTAACATTTGGGCATTTTAATTATAATGTGTCTTGGAGTGGGCCTCTGTGTGTCCATCTTGTTAGGGACTCTCTATGCTTCCTAGACTTGCATGTATTTCCTTCACCAAATAAGGGACGTTTTCTTTCATTATTTTTCCAAATAGATTTCCATTTTTTTGCTCTTTCTCTTATTGTACTAGCACCCCTTATTGAATGTTGGATTGCTTAAAACTGTCCCACAGGGTGCTTACCCTGTCCTAATTTTTTTATTCTTTTTTCTTCTTGTTGTTCTGATTAGTTGTTTGCTTCCTTATGTTCCAAATTATTGATCTGATTCTCAGCTTCATCTACTTTACTGTTGTTTCCCTGTAAATAGTTATCTATTTCAATTAATGTAGGGTTTGTTTCTGACTGGGCCTGTTTTATGCTA
This sequence comes from Carollia perspicillata, assembly GCA_004027735.1. NCBI lineage: Eukaryota > Metazoa > Chordata > Mammalia > Chiroptera > Phyllostomidae > Carollia > Carollia perspicillata. Next base: position 13,122 of record PVKM010024686.1, read on the forward strand.
TTGAGGTCCTCACTAAGTTCCTTGGACATCCTTATAACGAGTGTTTTGAACTCTGCATCTCATAGATTGCTTATCTCCATTTCGTTTAGCTCTTTTTTCTGGAGTTTCGATCTGTTCTTTCATTTGGGCCATGCTTCTTTGTCTCCTTTTGGCAGCCTCCCCGTGTTTGTTTTTATGTATTAGATAGAGCTGCTATGACTCTGTGTTTTAATAGCATGGCCTAATGTAGTAGGTGTCCTGTAGAGTCCAGTGGCATAGCCTTGCAGATCACCCAAGCCGGGTGCTTAAAGTGCACCCTTCATGAGGGCTGACTACACCTTTCTTTTGTAGTTGAGCTGTGGTTGCTCTTGGCAGGTCTACAGGAGAGATTTACCTGGGCCAGTCAATTGCAATGATGGCTGTGACCACTGATCACCAACCTCCACCCTCTGTGGAGGATCAGCTGTGCAAGGGCAGGGTGGTCGTGTTCTGACATAGTCTACAGCTGTCCACAAGGTGCACAGGATATGGGGTTTCCTGGGTGGTTCAGGTCAACCCCCACCTGTGTTTGGCTTGGGCCACCCTGCCTGAGCTATAAAGCAATCTGAGATGGCTGCTACTTTTGCTGGGCTTGGAGATTCCCAGGCAAATCCAAGCTGTGTATCTGAGCTGGCTACTGCTAGTACCAGGCTTGGGCCATTTAGCAAGAGGTATGGGGGCTGGAGACTCACAGAAGCATAAGCCAAAACCAGCCATTCATATGGAAAATTCACTGTTAACAACCTGGGTGGGCATGTAAGTTGGGTGGGGCAGAGTCTCTGGGGGTCTCCAAGGTGGGTCAAACAGTGTTAGCCAGGTTGGTGGAGTCTCAGATATGGTACCAGCCTGCCAGCTCTGTGGCTCTGTGGTGGGGGAGGATTTAGATAAGGGACAGTGGCCTCTGCTCACCTTGATGCCAAATACTTCAGTTTCTCCCAATTTGCCACTGGTGCCTTTCAAGCTGCTACCCAGGTGCTGGAGCTCAGAGGTAGGGAGCCTCAGTAGGTGAATCCTTGTGTGGGTTCTTTAAGAGGAACTGCTTGGGGATCCAGCAATTTTCTCTAACGACTCAATCCCCACTGGTTTTTGCAGGCAAAAGTTGTGGGGACTTATCCTCCTGGCACTGGAACTCTGGTCTGGGGGGCCCGGTGTGGGGCTGGGACTCCTCATTCCAGAGCTACCCCTCCCGAATTTTTATCTACCACACGTGTATGTAGGACCAGCCCATCCCATGTCTCCGCCCCTCCTACCTGTCTGGATGTATGTGGTTCCTTTAATTCCGTGGTTGTCAGACTTCCATTTAACTCAATTTCCGGCAGTTCTGAGTGATGGTTGTTCTGTATTTTAACTGTAATTTTGATGTGGTTGTTCAAGAAGGCAAAGTGGGTTTACTTACGCTGCCATCCCGACCGGAAGTCCCTGGAATGCTCTTCCGATGGATGATGGAGGGTGACTGGTGAACAACTTGCTCCCAGCCATTGTTCCGGCCTCAGGTTGGATGTCACCTTCTCAGAATCCTTCCCTGACTGCCTCAGCTTAAGTCACCCACTCTTCAACCCTTCACGAGTCTCTGCACCTGCACAGGTATCTGTTTTTTCTTCATAGTTAATGACTATCTGAAATCATCTTTTTATTTGCTTGTCTCTCTCTTTTTAAAATATTTTATTCATTTACTTTTAAAAAGGGGGAAAGGATGGAGAAAGAAAGGGAGAGAAACATCAATGTGTGAGAGATACATCCATCAGTTGCCTCTCACAGGCCACCAACTGGGGACCTGGCCAGCGCCTAAGGCATGTGCCTGGGCTGGGAACTGAACCAAAGACCTTTTGTTTTGCAGGCCTGTGCTCCATCCACTGAGCCACACCAGCCAGGGCATATTTGCTTATCTCTTTATTGTCTTCCTTTAGCTCGAAATAGAGCCACTGTGGGGCAAGCACTGTGCTTGGTCCCCACTGCCTGAATCTTTAGCTATCAGGGCAGCATCTGGCTCATTTCAACTGGCTGACGGGATACGCAAAGGTAAGGAATCAATGGCAGCCTTTCAGCCACTTACTACATGGATGACTCTTAAGCAATTTACTCAACCCCTGTTGGCCTCACGTTTCTATTGGGAGGATAAAAATCCTTCATAGGGCTGCTTTGACGGTAAAAAGAGAAAATGATAACCAAGTGGCAATGAGAATAATAAAAGCTAACATTTATTGAGCTCTCTCTCAGACATAATGCTTTACAACCACAGTATGAGATCATACAATTACCCCCATTTTACAAATAAGAAAACTAAGACCTACAAAGGTTTATTTATCCATTATCCCAGAGGTCGTAAAAGAGCCAGGATTCACACCCAGGATGACTATAATTCTATACCCGGCACATAGTAAATGCTCAATAAATAGCAACTACTATTAATTGGCTTATAGGTCAAGGGTTAGCAAACATTTTGTATAAGGAGCCAGATGAATTTTGAGGGTTATATTGTCTCAGTTGTCACCACTCAGTTCTGCCATCACAGCATCAAAGCAGCCACAGATACTCTGTAAAGGAATGCGTGTATTCTAATAAAACTTTATTTACAAAATCAGACTGTGGACCAGATTTTGCCATGGCTTGCAGACCCTTGGTGTAGATGAATACGTAATAATATGAAAAGATATTCATTTTATATTCCATGAAAAAGTTCATTATTAAAGTATAGTATAATCCCACATTTGTTTAAAAAAACAGACACACAAAATCAACACCAAACTGAACAGCTGTTAGCACTGAATGGTGAGATTACAGTGAAAACGATCTTCTTGTTTTAAATTGTCTCTATTTTCCAAAACTGTCCATGGATTGAAAGTTTACCTTCCAAGACCTCGTGGAGTCTTCCGGAAACCTAGTTCTAACTCCGAAACTGAAAAGATGACAACCTCAATAACCCCAATGAAGGTGGTGGCACCTCCTCTTGGGAGGGTCTGCTAGGTGATGCTGTGCCAGGATTCCCTAGAGATGGTGAGAACCCTGGCGGGTCTCCAGTGCAGGGTGTCTGCAGGTGATGGGGACGGGCTCTGACCTAGTTATGGCACATGGTACATTCTAATTAAGTCCCTTCACCTCGGGGTCCCAGCATGAAGGAAGGAAAGGGATTGCTTCTCAGGGGCACCAAGCCCGCACCTCTTTGTCGTGGACGCTTCACGCCACAGCAACATGGCTTCTAACCACCTGCCAACATCAGACAGAAATGTTCGGATAATCCCAAACTGCCTGCATGATCTGGCAGCTTTTCCTTGTCCTTGGCACGCTCTGGCTCTCGTCCCCTGGAAAAGTCCGTGCTGTCTTCACACAGGAGCGGAAGCAGCCTCACTGATAAACCAGGAGTCCCTGCCTGTGTGAGATCATGTCAGGGATGCCAGGCTGCAGCACGATGTCTAAAATTCCACCACCAGATAACACTCGGCATGACGTATGAAGATACGAATAGCAGAATAAGCATTGACATTATCAAACCACAGTGCCAGAGACTTGCCTAGATGATGCTGTCAATTTGTTGTGCTTGTCTTTTTTGATTTCTTAAAAAAGATTTTATTTACTTTAGAGACAGGGGACAGAAGGGAGAAAGAGAGGGAGAGAGACATCAGAAGAGATACATCGATCGGTTGCCTTTCACACGGCCCCAACTGGGAACCTGGCCTGCAACCCGGGCATGTGCCCTGACGGGGAATTGAACTGGTGACCTGGTTTGCACGCTGGCGCTCAATCCACTGGGCCACACCAGCCAGGGCTCATGTTTGTCTATTTAAGTCTTCTGGCTAAAATGTTTTCTCACTTTGTCTTGGCCAATTTGGGGCCACACTGAATGTTAAATAAACTATTACTTAATCAAATAAAAATAAAAATAAAATTCCACCATTAGAGATCAACTGAACCTATCCTTAGAGAAGGCAACCTTTCTTCACTCAATTGATCAAAACAGCTTGTGTCCGACAAAAGCGCATGGCATACAAGACTCTGTAGAAATGGAAGGTGGGAGATCATTTGCTACTTGTATCTTCTGTGCAAGCTCAGGTTTCCCTGGGACAGAAGGTGCTGGTGGTCTGAGAGGGTGAGGAAGTGCTGGTCCCAACGGGAAGGAAAGACAAAGAATTTAGGGACTGGTCTGAAGCCAACGATATCCTTCACCCACAAGACAGTCCTGCCCATGGCCAGACCTGGTACTGCTTCACTATTCAGGGCTTCCTGTTCTCACAGGGATTCAGAAACATCGACCAGTCAGAGCTAGCTCCCCTCGTGGAGAAATAGTACACAGAGCCCACTGGCCCATGTAAGACGTTTACTATTTTATCTGGTAATAATGAAATCTGAGGCTTTCCACAAACTGGCAAGACTTTGTCTCAAATGCCTTTTTTTGTTCTACTCACTGGACCTTTCTGCTACTGGGCAAGTTTTCCTTCTTCCTATATTTGAACTTGTTGGGTTTTCTGAAGCTAGAGTTCAAGTTTACTATTGGTTGCACAGAGTGGTCTTTTGCACAGTTCTTTTATTCATTTATCCTATAAATATTATTGAGTGGCCACTACACACAGACACCACATGGGCACTTTTCCAAGCTGCACCTCTTCTGCTCCGCAGTCCTGCCCGCCCGCCCGCGAAGCCTTCCTCGAGCCATCCCGTCTGAGTCGGGCCCTCCTTTCGGCCCCTGCTTTTCTGTGCTGAGCCTTCTGTAATACCATTTCTTCTAATCACTCGGCCCCTCCATGCTATGCCTGTACAGCTCATGGGCAATGGATGTTTTTGCCTACCCTGTATCCCTACCACCTTTTAATAATAGCTACCTAGAAATTTAAATTTTAAGCAAAGAGACAGGGGTAGAAAATGTGTGAAGCTTGTTTGATAACAGCTTCCTGAATGGAGTTCCCTCCTCTTTAGATCTCAGGAGCTGCCAGGCGGTTCCTGCCTGTCCACAGCTTCTGGTCCCCAACTTCAACGAGTGGGCCAGAGTTTCAGTCGGCCAGTCTCCCTCTTGTGCTCTTCCCTGTGGTCGGCTCCTAGCGTGCACTTTTTCCCAGTCCGCTCAGTCAGGGCAGGAATCTCTTCCTCTGCTTTTATGGTCAATCAACAAGCATTTGAGAACCCGCTTCAGGGCATTTCTAAGAAAATGAGCTAAGGAGCTTCTCACCAATTCAGAAAGATTGGATATAATGAATAACAAAATCCTCTTCTCAGGTCAGTTTTTAAATTATTCTAAAAAGGTTAGGAATACAAGATGGGTCCTCGGATATCAAAGCAGTCTAAAAGAAAGGCCCATAAGGAAGCAAATTAGGAATGTAAGGTTATATTTAAAACTTTAAAATAAAAATTAAGATCTCAGTGGTTTTGACACTTAAGGCCATTTAATCCAAGACAGTATTGCCAATCCAGATAAATTTTATATAAAAGTGTTCATAAGGAAAAAATACATTATGTCGGGTTTGGTGTCTTAGAACAAAGAGTCTGAGGAAATGAAGAAAAACAACTTTCAAGTGGGTAACGAATTGCCAAAACTTTTCTTGATTTTCAGACCTTGATTCTTTATGTAAGTCTGCATTGAATTAGAAACTGACATATCACCCTGCCTGGTTCGATTCCCAGTCAGGGCACATGTCTGGGTTGTGGGCCAGGTCCCCAGTAGGAGGCGCATGAGAGGCAACCACATACTGATGTATCTCTCTCTTTCTCCTTCCCTTCCCCTCTCTCTAAAAAATAAATAAATAAAATCTTTAAAAAAAAGAAACCGACATAACAATAGGAGCATAACACACAGACTGCCCCCTATCAGAATGTTATATCTAGTTTTACTGTCCTCATTAAAAGGAATATTTAAGAAAGAAAATCATTACAAGCTAAAGAAAAAACTTCAATGAGGTGATTTTTGGACTTGGCACACAGTTGATGATTAATATTTGCTGAATAGTAAGTAATAAATAATTGACAACTAGTTGTGTGATTTTCAGGTGGGGGTGGGAATCATGTTAGTTAGTGCTTTCATTTTTATTACCAAAGTTTACAGTTTTTTCCATCTACTCACTCAAAGATAATATAAGAAAAACACTGACCATTGTATTATCAATGACTGCCCACACTCATGAAAAATACTTCATGGAGTAACAGAGTTTGGTTTAGGCTAAGAAAGATACTATTATAACAATCAGGTATTATAACAACTTATGGGAACTATATCCTCAGAAACTTCTGAAAATAGTACAAACAAGGACAGTATAAGATCCTAGGTATAAAAGCACTTCCACAAAAAAGAAGGTACACCAGATGAACTTTTCAAGTCTCCTCCAGATCTGGCAAGAAATCGGGTAGACTTTTGCAATTATAAAATGAATTGGTGGTCTCCCTAAAATATCGCAGAGGTAACTGTAGCTTAGAACTTGCCATCTCCTGCTGGCATGAAGGCTGCACAGGATGTAGAATCCGGCAGTAACAACCCAGCAACACGGGTGTGCCTTCTGCATGGCAAGCACGAGCCAGGGGCACACGCTGGCTTGGGCGCCCTCAGAGCCAGCATACTCAGTGGGGTGGATGGCAGGGCTGAGATAACGCGGTCATCTCTTGGTCTTCCATTGCTTCTTGCCCCTCCGGCAGAATCCAAGCCACGACCAAGAAATACCTTATTGTGCGGATGCCTTCTGTGAGTGGCCTAGCGTCTCACTACTTCCTCGGTATGACTACCCGTCCGTGTTCATCACTGCTTGGCCTTCGGGCAATTCCGCTCAATGGTTAAACATCCAGCGTTTGTCAGACACTTGACTAATCACTAGAAACTCCGAAAGCACTGTTTCCATACGCTGCTGACTGCCCCCTGCGTTCTGTGAATGAGAGGTCTGCCCTCAGTTCTTCTCACACTCCCCCCACCCCGCCCAGGGAAAGACCTGGAAAGGTGTAAACACTGGGGTCACATCCCCCATCTCAAGGAGGTCTGAGCACCGCTAACTGGTAAGAAACTAAAGCCGCTCCGAGGTGCAGTCTCCCACGGGCACACGGAGAAGGTGCCACCAGCCAGCAAGTCCTCGCTGACATTTTCAGGAGACCCGCCCTTAGAATACCTACCAACTAACTAGCAGGAGCTTCACTGCCATTTCAGGGTGTTAGAAGGAATGCAACCTGTCTAACCACGCCCCACAGCATGCCTCTCCCTTGGGGAAAAAGATATTTAACTTCAAAAACAAACCCTTATGCAGTCACGCATTTTTAAATTGCTGTGAAAAACAAAGATG
>PVKM010024687.1:0-20375 GCA_004027735.1 Carollia perspicillata
AGTCTGCTGACTGGGGCCCATGTGACGGCTTCGGTCCAGCCATGGTCCGCAGCAAATTTCTCCAGCCAGAGGCCAACCAAGGTGGCAGACGGCAGGCAGAGCTGGGACTGGCCACCGGGAGCCGCGAGACCCCCAGCACACTGGACGCTGAGGGGCATGGCTGGGTCATCTAACCGCACGAGCTCGAGTTTCGACGCCTGGGAACCGTCCTGGAGCCCGGCGAAGTCCCGCGGGGCACGTCCTGCAGACAGCCAACACGCACAGGGCAAGCAGCTGCCCCGGGAGCGGCCCGGGGGCCAGAGCTGCGGACTCGACTTTCTGCTCTTCAGAAAGCCGCGTGGCTCCCTGGTGGGTCTTTCGGGCACGTGGGTGGGATTCTGTGTGAGTGAGAGCGGCTGAGCCCAGGGCTGGGGCTAGGAGACGCCAAAGGCAAAACTCTGACGGGGCTAATACTCCGTGTCAGCGCGGGGGGCATTCTGAACCCCTTCACTTCAGATAGCAGCGTGTCTTAGTGTCTTGCAGCCGCTGACCCGGGAGGCTCACCCGCCGCGCGGCACTGCAATCCAGAGGTGCCGCCAGTGGCTGGAGCTCTGCGCGCAGCAGCCGTCCCAGCCAGGGTGGCCGAGGGACTCGCCGCAACCGGGGCTCCCGGGACAATTGAGGCTGGGGCTGACGGGCAGGGCCCTGAGACCGTGCCATCATCCTGGTGGGCGGTCCCCTGGGTGGTGATAGTCAACAGGCGTGCGCTCCCCTTTCCTGGCCTGAAATCACCTAGATGTGAATGTGGTTTAGACTCTCACTAAATAAACAACTTCACAGGGCCCAACTGCATTCGATGTTTAAAAACAGGTCGGGGGCTGCACGTTGTCACGATTCTAGCCACCTGTGGAGCCCACAAGACGGCAGGGGCACGACGCCGGCTCAGACTTCGCGTGAGCTGGTTCCAGCCCGAGACAGTGCCGTGCCTGCCGCCGGCCATTTCTCACCACGGCGCTGTCAGCCAAGCACTGCCACACTCCTTGGAGAGACCGCGCCTCGTGTGGTCGTGGGCTCTCGGGGACAGAGGACGGACTCACGGCCCAGCAGCCGCAGGGAGAAGACGACCAGTGGCCACACACGCGCACGCTCTCGAACGGCGTCCCCGATCAGACCAGAGGGAACAGCGCCACGGAGCGTGGCGTGCAAAGGACGAGTGACCGCAGACCAAAGATTGCGTCAGCAACAAATGGTACCAGACACGGAGCCCATTCACGGAAGATGAACAGAGGGCATATTCAAGGCCGGTCTGGTGTCCACCCAGGCCGTGAGTTAGAGCCACCACCCGTAACTGGTGGCAGCCGCTAGGGACGTCAGCTCTGCCCTCGAGGGCAGGGTTCCATGGTTTCCTCGCACGATCACAGAGGTGGCCGCAAGGGAACGAGTGTTCAAACCAGCGTCGGGGTTAAAAGGGAGTCTTCACACCCGTGCGCAGAGGGTTTTTTTTTTAACGAGCATTAAACTTCAGAGCAGCTTTAAAAATCTACAACTTCAGTGTGTCTTCCCGCATCGCGCACATGTCTCGGGCCGACCGCGGCAGCTCCAGGACTGCGCCCGCCGGGGGGAAGAGCCCCGTGCGGAGCCGGAGGGGAGCCGCTGGTGGCGGCCGGTCTGGTACGCCATGTGGGTATGTGTATTGTTCGTGGGTCTGTGAGAGTTTCGTTACAGTGAGTTTTAGAGTAAAAAGCAAGAGTCTCACTTCTTATTTTTTGCCTCAAAAGAATGATTTAAAGTGGAAACAACTCCTTTGGGTGAGCGGAGGGCCCCGCCCTGGTGATTCCCGCTCGTGGCTCTGGTGACGTCCGCGGCTGCTGGTGGACGAAGTGCAGCTGGCGGCTCTGGCGTCGTCGTCGCTCCGGCCAGGCCAGGGCTGGGGTGAGAATTTGCCGTGGCAGTGGGGTCGCTCCCCTGCACTCCCACCTGGAGAACCGGTTGGGGTGCCGACAAGCCCTGCACACCAAGTAGTTTCAGGTCATCCAGCCAGACCCGGGCGGCGGGGGAGTCACAGCCACGCCACCCCCCAGCAGTTTCTCGCCATCAGACCAGCACTCACCTCCCTGACACTCCTGCCTGAGTAGGACCAGGACCCATGGGGCCCACGGGACCCACGGGACCCAGCCCTCTGCCAGGCTTTGGGTGGGTGGGCTGGGGGACGATGCACCTCTCAGGGTCCTGGCTCCTTGGGACATCATTAGCCCAAAGGCAAGAGGCACCTGCTGGGGGCACTTCACCACCTTCCCCAAGGGCCACAGCTCAGGGTCCAGCAGAGTCCCCAGCGCCCAGCGCCCCAGAGCTGGGGCCCCTCCCTTGACAGAGTCCAGCAGTGGCTTCTTCCTGGGGTTCTCACTTTCTCTGGCTGGGGGGCGTGCCCGCTTCAGGCCCAGCAGGTGGGAAGGATCTGGCAGTGGGTTGTGGGCCCTGGGCATGGGTGTTGGCATAGTCCATCAGTCTGTCTCTTTGGGGGGAAGTCCTCCCTGAGGCCAGGGTGCTCCCTGGCAACACAGGTGTGAGCCCAGGTAAGCCCGAGGGCTCCGCCTCGAAGTGGAGAGCACTCACTGGCCTTCGTGCCGAGTGCTGGAATGCAGACAGTGGACCTGACATTCCTCTGTAATTTTAAGGCCGCCAGAGAGGCTCTGGAGCCATGAACCTCCCATCTGGAACCCACTGAGGCCGCCCAGAGCAACGCTGCCGCCGCTGGAGGCAAACACAGGAGGCGCCTGGGACTCGGAGCACACCAGCTGCAGCCTCACGGGCTGGGCACGTGACGGGTGACAACCTGCTCCGGACCTGCAGCTGGCGGGAGGCAGGAGGCTCGCTGTCCCCGTGTCTGCTCCTCTCGACTGGATCGGGACCAGGACCCAGGGAGCAGGTAGAAGGGAGCGGCGGAGCCCCCGGGCCGGGCCGCACTGACCGGAGCTGCCCCACCTGACTCACACCCGCCCAGACGCGTGCAGCCTTAAAACTGGTGGTGGGCAGCGTTCTGCCGCGCCTCAGCAGGGAAGACCCCTCAGCGCCAGCAGGCTCCACCTGCAGGCCAGGTGTGCCTGCAAGGCTCTCGGTGACGCTGCTAGAGGACGAGGTCACCAGGAGCTTCGGGGTGTGCTATCAAAGCTGCAGGCAGGAGCCCCCTCTCCCTGGATGAGGGCAGAGCAGTGGAGGACTGCAACCCAGCCTGGGGACAGACCCAAAGGCCACCCTCTCTCTGTGCCCACTAGTTCTGCTCCCCTTCCCAGCCCTAGCGGCCTCTCCACACCCACAGAGGACGCCCCCTGCCCCAATCAGGGAGGCGGCGCCCAGACCAGTGTGCCCAGCACCAGGCAATGCCATCCACAGGTAAAAAGTAAAATTCTAGCAGCACGTCTAACAACTAAAACATGGAGAAATGAACTTGCAGAGTTTAGCTAACCTACTGTGCAATCGACGCAAAAACAATCGACGGCGGGGCGGAGTCCGCAGGCTCCTCAGGCTGTGCAGCACCCTCCACCTGGGCCAGCCGCCCCCGCGCCCGGCCCAGCAGCCCGGGAGGCTCCTGTCCGTCCTGCCCAGACCCCGCCCACCTTGGACTGCCTCTATTCTGAGGGCTCGTGGGCCCTGGAGGCCTCGGCCCCTTTCCTTGCTGTCCCAAAGGCAGGTGGGTATGCAGTCACACGGGACACGGACACTGGCTTCCCGGGTCCCGAGGTCAGTGGGGACAACTGTGCCTGCCGGCTGACCCCCTGCGCCCCGTGAGAGCCACCCAATGCTCAGGGGCTGCAGGGGCCCCCTTTCTGCACGAGCCAACGCTCTCCTCCAGCGTGTTGGCTGCTGCCCTGCCTGACCCGAGTGGTGACAGCAGCGGGGAGCCCCCCCAGCCCCCTGCTGCTTCCCTTCGGCCCAGGTTGGAAAGAGACCCCACAGGCCATCCAAGCGTGCCGAGCTCCACCCTCACGTGAGCTCGGCCACCGCCCACCCAGGAGCAGGGCCAGCCCTTCACTGTCAGCCCTGGAGAATGGCGTTTGAGGACCGGGCCCTGCAGCCGCACCCCCCTGGGACCAGCACCCTGGGGTGCCTGCCTGGAGGCTGGCCACGGCTGTGAAGGCCCAAAGGACCCCATGATGCTCGGTCAAGGTGACCCCCTGGCACAGCAGAGCGAGTCGACAGAAGGGGAACAAGGACCGGTCCTGACCACGCCCCCTGCCCTGGGGCCCACGGGCACCGCCCACGAGCCCGGTGTCCGCAGACACCACGTGCAAGTGTGGGTCGGGGATGTCCCAGGGGGCCTGATGCAGGCGGCCTCAGTGAGGCCTCTGCTGGTTTGCAAAGGGTGAGGAGAGGGGGAGCCGGGGCCAGCAGGCCCGGGTCAGAGGAGCACCCGCACCCAGGCCAGGACCCCGGCGGGCCCTGGGATGACGGGGCACCAGACCCGCCACCTGTCCATTCTTCGAGATGTGGAGTGGCTTCGCTGCGGCGGGCAGCGCGGGCACCGGGGGAAACACCACCATTGGACAGAGGCAGAGAGTCTCTGGACTCCTGTGAGCCTGTGCTGCAGAGGTCACCGGGTGCACGGTGACCGGGACAACGGAAACATGGCCTCTGTCAAAGGACCCAGACTCCTAAGAGGAAGCCCACTGGACACAACGTGGGGCCCGCTTTCAGCATGGAGGGTCTGCTGCCCACCAGCCACGGAGGAGACCCGACAAGACGGCCTTGCCCTGCCCAGCTGTCCTCAGCAGCGTGGTCGCTGCCGGTCTGTCCGCCAGGCCCGGGAGAGCTGGCACGTTGAGAGATGCACAAAGATGCCTTCAGCCGAGGCCCCGTGTCACGCCCTGGCAGCCCCTGGGGAGGGAGCCTGCCGCAGGAGCAGCGACACACCTCGGACCTCATGCTCAGCAAGCTGTCCTGTTCTCCGGTTCCGTGTCCATCCTGTGGACATTTCACTGGAAAGTGGTAGTAAAAAAATTAAGTGACGAAATACCAGCTCTTACCTAGTTTGGGTTTGGTTACATATACTGGAAAGCTAATGAAATTAAGCTTGTTTCACAGAAATAAGACACGTCATGTTTCATTTCTGTTTATTAACTCGAGAGAAAAACGATTTGCTGCTCCGCTCGGCTGTGCATTCCCTGGTTGATGCCCGTGCGTGCCCCGACAGGGAATCGAACCTCCAACCGTGGTGCACCAGGGCAGTGCTCTAACCGCCTGGCTACCTGTCCAGGGAGAGTGATGCTATTCTATAAGGAAAATGACATCTTGGCTGAAAAGCAATACACAACGAAGGGACACGTCTGCTGGTGGGTGCTGCGGAGGTCCCGGACCACGGTGAGAAAGGGCCGAGCGCCCGAGGCCTCCCCCGCTGGCCCAGGCCTTCTCTGCCTTGCCTATAACCAGGTGAGCCCTCAGCACCGTGAGGGGGTGGCTGTGTGGTCAGGTTGGCAGGTCTGGGCTGCGTGTGAACTCACCTAGTCACACGGGGCTCTGGTCACAGCCACGCTCCCGCCCCAGACGTGAGTGGCGTGCACTCCAGCCTCAGGACAGGCTGTGCGCAGAGTCACCTGGATGAGGCTCGCCTGGAGGGCTGGCCCCTGGCTCCAGCACCTTCCACAGAGCAGCCCACCTGGAGACTGGCTCTAGGCTCTGAGCCAGGTGCTCCCCGGCATGACCTCACCTCTTTGGAAGACTGAGGAAAGTGTCATTCGTACAGTGATACCTCTTAGAGACGGTACAAAGACAGTGAGAAAAGCCGCCAGGCTGACTTCCTCCTGGAACATTTTCAGCTGTGGACACACCTTGCTTCACCCAATTCTTCACAAGAACCCCATCGCTCCACCGTGCAGACCACTGAGCACCCCTGGCAGGGTCGCTGCCGTTCCCCTCTGTGGTGTGGGAGGCCGCTCCCCGGGGCAGACGAGCCAGGCTCAGAAAGGTCCTGATGAGGCTGCGGGGCTCAGAGCAGAGGGGGCCCCTCCAGGGGGATTGCTCTGGGCCACTCTTGAGCACCAGGGCCCCTTCTAGCCCCAGACCTGCCGTCCACACAGGGCCTGGGGCCTTGGCTCCTGCTGCCAGCCCTGACCTGGCACAGTGACAGGCTGCACTGAAGGTGGCACATTTCCCCAAAGAGGCCGCTGGGCCTGGCCTCTACACAGCAGAGTCACACGGAGAAGTCAGCTGTACCCTCTCCAGACTTCTGGGAAAGGCTCTCAGGCATGGCTGGCTGACCGGCTGCAGCTCTGAACCCTCTGCTCAGCAGGCAGGGGAGATGAAGCCCTCCTGTGCCCTCCTCCCAAAGCCAGCCCTGCTCGAGTCCCTTCAGGGGACCTGCCCACGCTGGCCTCCACTGCAGGGGCCCCGAAGCCGCTGCGTGTCTGCCCCAGAGCCACCTGCTTCTTCTGACAGACAGCCACACAAGGAAGAACAGACAACTTTTCAAGGTTCAAACTATTTTTAAAAGATCAGGAGGGTGTGTGTGTCTTTTGAACTTGCTGCCAACCTGGCAGTGTTTTCGGGCTTGCGGTGCGCACAGCGCCGAGGAAAGCAGGGGCCCCGCCACCGTGTCAGAGGGCGCAGCGTCTGCCTCGGCATCGGGGCTCCGAGTGAAAGGCAGGCGCCTACTCCAGCGCTGGAGGCTTGGAGGGCAGCGCAGGCAGAAAGAGGCTGCGCCGCTGGGAGGGGGCACCCACCAGAGGGGAGGCCTGGCCCACCCTGCTCCAGGCCCAGACGTGTCACGAAACAGCAGGGATGGGACGGTGATGTGGGAGCACCTGGGCTTGCAGGGGCTGTCTCACCTTTACATCCCACAGCCTCCGCGGACGCGCAGTCCAGGCCTGGACGTCTTGCCTTGAAGCACTCAGGGGCGCAGGTGCAGGGGGCCGCACGGACCACTCGCCTGGAGGGACACTTCTTCCCTCCCTGCGTGGAGGCCCCACAGTCCTGCTTGGGAAGCTCCTCGTGCACGGGAGCCTCAGGCCGCACGCCACAGCGGCTCCAAGGCCCGGGGCAAACGGAAGTCTCCCAGGAGCAGGCTCCGCAGCAGCCGGCCGGCTTCCCTCCATCTCCCCGCGGCTGGCTGGGGGCCGAAAGAACGCCGAGTCTGCCCAGCACAGCGGCCGGCCGGCAGCCAGCATGGCCTCGAGCTGCAGCTCGGCTGCAGTCCGTCCACCGTCCTTCCTCAGACTGGACCGGGCACAGGCGAGGGTCACACAAAACACTGCACACCCCTGACACTCGGCCAACATTTCAGACCAGGTTCCAATCATGGGACACTCAGCATCAGTGGTAAGAGGCGGCAATCCCTGTGTCCACTTGCCCCCTAAACATTAAGAAGGCCCTTCATTTCGCAGCACGTGAAAGCTCTTCCTTTCTGGCTCCAATCACTGGGATTCTGTGAAGCTCAGACACCTGAGTGACCACTGAAAACTCTCGACATTCACAGCTCATCCACGTTTTACTTAATGTCAGCGGACAGGGCGACTGCAAAGGCCCTCGGGGTCCCGAGTGCGCAGTGCGTCTCCAGCTGGGAGGTGAAAACCAAGGCAGGGAACAGGTGTGTTTTCTTAAAATTGTAAAGTAACATATTGGTATTAAAGCCCATTAATTACTGCAACACGTAAGAACTTAATTTACCAACATTTCATTTTAGGAAGGCTCTTTATAAAATTTATTCAAGTTGTCAAGAAATTAGGTGAAAATATAAAACAACAACATACATATAAGTTTACCTTTTGATTTTCACTAAAAGTAAATATACAATTTTATACAGTGTCACCTAACATAACGATCTTTAATAAACTTAGGTATACAGAAATAAAAATGCAAAAATATTTTCTTGTACACTTTCAACCGAGAGACAGCGATTCAACTGTGACACAGGTCCTGTGACAGAGGCAGTGACCCCAGGAAAGCTGACACCCACAGGGCTTCCTTCACCGGGGGCGAGTTCACACCTGTCAGGTGGGCTCTGGGTCTTCAAGGGACAGCTGAGCCCCGGACTTCAGTCCCCGACGGCAGAGCCCCGTGACGACAGGCCCGCAGAGGCTCCTGGCTGAGGGGGGAGAGCCCCACGGTGGACACACCGGGCACAAGGCAACGGTCTTGGCAGAAGCCCACGGTTCCCCTGGGCCACCTACACCGGTGCCCTCGACCTCGTGCTCCCGCCGCCTTTCCTGCAAAACCCGAAGTCCAACTCTGCGTCTAGCCCGTCCTCCGGCAGCGCCCAGAATGGGGCCCTGGGGCCCCAGCCCGCTTCCCCACCCCTCCTACCCGGCAACTTCCCCCTCACGCTTTGAGCTGTGCCAACGAAGAGATCACACGCCCCCCTCCCAGGCAGGGGCGACGAGAACCTTGCACACAGGTGCGGCCCCCTGCCCGAGAGGCCTCACCAACTCCGGCACCAACGCAATACCTGATGATTTCTTACCAGCTCGGGGGGCGCCCCCAGACGGGGAGGGGCCTGAGAGAGCCGTCTGCCTGGCCCCCTGCAGCTTGGGCTTGGCGGTGAAGCCACCCAGGGGAGCCCAACACAAGTCCCCTGGGAGGGACACGTGCACACGCCGCAGAAACTCTGAGTGCCTGCGTGTTTGGTTCCTCCACGTCTGAGTCCGTGATCTCTGTTCTGTCCACCCCCCCACCCTCCGACAGTCACCCTGAGTCCTGGGCCAGTGCCTCACGAGAGAACACTCCGGACGCGCCAGGAGGGTAAGCAGCACAAAAGACAAAACGGAGACCCTCAGCCACTGCTGACGCACCTGCAGAGCCCAGAGCTGCCAGCTGTCAGAAGAGCGGCCACCTGCGCCCTCTTGCACAGGTGCTGCCCCCGTAAAGGCCGGGCTTTCCCGCCCGTCCCCTCAGCCGTCTTAGGGGAGGGAGTCCTGGCCCCGCCCAGCCAGTGCGCTTGCAGCTGCTGCGAGCACGAGCACGGGCGGCGCCAGGCCGGGAGGGCGCGGGTCCGCGCCACTTAGCTCCGCTCCTGTCTGTCCTCCCACCGTGGGTCCGGTGCGGGGCGGAGAAGCTGGGCGGACTGAGGAGCAGCCTCCTCTGACCCACAGCTCTGCTTCCGGAGGGCTGGTCCGAAAGGACATTTCTGCTCAAGCTAATGTTCAAGCTGAAAACTGAAAAATTTCAATGACAAAGCTCCAGGTTGGAAGAGAACACCAGGGAAGTGCTCCCCAGGGTCCTTGTGTGCCCCACCCACCCACGGCCGGTGTGCCCTGAGCTCCCGTTCCCAGCCCTCACCGCCGCCCCAGGGCCGCAGGAGCCAACACGCAGGAGCCATCGAGGGTGGGCCCTCCTCGCAGCTCAGCCCTGGGCCTTGCGCTGTCCTCCCGACCTCAGGCCGAGCGCTGCGCTGGCTGCCCAAGAAAGGGGGTGGCGTCTGGAAGCCAGCCTGGGCCTCCCCAGCACCCGACCCCCAGCAGGGACCCCGGCAGGCAGGGGACACACCCTCCAGAAGCTGGAAGAACAAGGCTGTGACCGAGCCCCACACTTCAGAGCTTGTTTCCTAAGGAAACAGTAACACCCTCCTCTCACCTCCCCCCACCTCCCGCACTGCCTGCCTCTCAGGTAGGGTGACCGTCAGCATCATGTGCGCGCCACTGCGGGCCGCGGCGCGGGCACCGCTGCCTCCCCGCAAGGGCCACTCGCCTGGGAGCAGCCACTCTCCGCCCAGGCCGAGTGCGAAGCCTTGGATTGGGAACTCGAGGCCTCGAAGCAGCTGGGGCAGATCTGCTGTGGCAGCAGGTGCGCGGGCAGGGCTGGTCCCCGGCCTCTCCCTCCCGCAGCGACTGAGCCTGCAAAGCCGAGCGCCCACCAGCTGCTGTCTCCGCTGCCTCAGCACAGTCAGTGTGCGGGGACAAAGGACCCCGTCTTACCGGCGGACAGGACGGGACCGGGGAACCGCCCACATTAAGGAGCCCGGTGGTGCAGCAGGCAGCAGGCCCGAGAGAGGCCAGGCCTTCGGGGTGCACTGCGCTGGGAGCTTAGAGCTGCTGCCCGTCAGCCAGGGTCACCTGCAGCTCTCTGTCCGCCCAGGTTTTCACCTGGCCGAGAGCCCCTTTCACTATGCAGACCGGCGCACGTCATCAGTTCTCCATATTTAATTACAAAAGTGTGCAAAACACAACAAACCTAAACGACCAAAATAAGTTAACAAATAAGATAACCATCATCTTGACGTAGAACACAGAGCTCAGAGAACCACCCGTTCGTGGGGAAACCGGGAACCGACACTCCCCCACCGATGGCAAGGGTCCTACAAACTCCGGACTGGACACTGTGGTTTCCCGCGGGTGTGACCCTGGGCAGGGGACGTCCACACTCTGTCCCCAGCTGCCACAGGCCCAGGACTCAGGGCAAGGACAGAGCCCGAGGGCCAGGCCAGCACTGG
Organism: Carollia perspicillata; assembly: GCA_004027735.1. Lineage (NCBI taxonomy): Eukaryota > Metazoa > Chordata > Mammalia > Chiroptera > Phyllostomidae > Carollia > Carollia perspicillata. Next base: position 10,394 of record PVKM010024687.1, read on the forward strand.
TGACCCAAGAATGATCCCTGAAAAATCCCTGAATGCCTGCACCCCCCGAAAGACCGGGGGACCTGCGCCGGGGCCCCCCTGCAGGTGAAGCCAGCTGGGACCTCAGGTCCTGTCGGCCGCACACAACACAGCTGGGGAAGGCCCAGGCTGTCCAAGGCCGAGAGCCGAGTGCCTTTTGACCCCCAAGAAACAACCCCCCCCACAAAACCTGCCCCAAAACAACAGAAAATAAAATCTCCTTTTCCTTGTTGAAAAAAAACATAAGCAAAGAGTGTGGGACACAGCGGTCTTGGCTGACGTGGCAGAGGCACTTTGGGCGCCTGCGGGGGCCGCGGCTCCCTCGAAGCGTGCGGCCCGGAGGAGCACGGGTGTTTGCTCAGTGCACAGAGTCTCAATCAAGGTGGTACAGACTGCTTCTTTGAAAAAGATGTTTATTAAACAATTTTAATTGTCATAAAATGACTAAAATGGGTTTTAAAAATTAAGGCTCTTCTCTTCCTGTGGATTGCCAGAACAATGTAAAAATAACATCAATCGACCCTGCTGAACACTTTGTTCCTAAAGGTAAATTTCATAGATTCCTAAACATTTTATGATTTAAGATAAAAAACTGGACTAGAAATGGCGATCAGTGGCCGCCGCGCCGCGCCGCACACGCGCCCGTCAGGTGTACAACGCTCTAACTGAGGAGGTAAGCAAAGGCGCTCCGGGCAAAGCAGAAGTTTTAATTGCAGCTCGTTACGTCGCTGTTCCCACACCGTCATGACCTCCCTACAGCCCCAGAGTCTGCGACAGGAACGCTGACCTCGGGACTCTATTTACTCCCAGGAGGGTGGCCGACTCGGCTGGCGATTAGTTTGATTATGTTGTTTTAAACGTCCTAAGGTGAATTCTCAAATGATCGGAATTACATGGCATGCAGTATCCAAAATTATGGCTCTGATGCATTCAGATTTACACTAAGAAGAAGTGCCGTCCATCCATTGTACACCCGCCCCGCCCACAGGAAAAGTCGCTACCCACTGAGTCTCCGTCCGGTGCAGCGTTAAGGGTTCAAACTCACCCCCTTCCCAGGCCTCCCCCATGTGCAAACAAACCCCTCCTGACAGGCAGTGACCACACAGTCTTCGAGGAAGATCAGCACAGTCAGGCGTTCATGTGCTATCTTTTTACAGATGAGCGGCTCCAACAAGGGCACGTCCTCCATCCGAGGACACAGGGCTGTCCCCAGGGTCTTGGCCGGGTCCGTCCTGGTTTTGGGGGCCAGGTTCAGTCTGTCGCTGCTCTTGCTGGAGATGTGTCCCATGCTGTGGTTCCGCTTGTGGTCTTTCTCGTGGTGCCGGTCCTTCCGGTCGTGCAGGGAGAGCGTGGCGAACTTGCTGACCCCCGATGCGATGGCCCCGTCAGCGACACTGCTCTTGCTGCCGGCGCTGGAGACGGTGGAATGTGGGAGGCTGTTGGACCGAGGCAGAGGGGGAGGTGCCGAGCTGCCGGGTGTCGTGACACTGTTCCCGGTGCTCCCGGCCGGAGGGCTAGTGGCATTCATGACATTTGTGTGTGTCCGCGCCCTCGAGAGGGGCTGGTGAGGGAAAAGGATGTCTTCCGTGAGGTCCCACAGGCAGAGCTGCGTGTCCTGGCCCACGGAGCCGAACCGGTATGTGACGCTGACAGGGCGGCTCTCCGTGGAGTTCCGTTTGGACAGCCTGGACTGGGTGCTGTTCGCGCGGTCTCGGCCGAAGTGGAGCAGGTCCTGGAAGTCCTCATCGCTGCCACTGAACTCCATGGGGTCGCCTTCTTCCACACTTGTGGTGTAGGGGTCAAAGGCCACCACGCTGACCCAGGACTTGTGCCCGTGGCCTCGCGCTATGACTCGGCCGTCCACGAAGGACCAGACTGTGACCAGGTCGTCCTCGCCCCCCGTCACGAGGTACTTGCCGTCCGGGCTCCAGCACACGCACAGCAAGCCTCCAAAGTAGCTTTTCATCGTGCCCTGCAGCTCCACAGAGTCAAAGTTGAACACCCGCAGAAACCCGTCCTGGCTCACGCACGCCAAGAACTTGCCATCTGGGGAGAAAGCAAACTCGTTGAGGGCCCCCTCGCCCACCGTCCACTTGAGGAGAGGGTTCCTCGTGGATTTGCTCTTGCAAGTGTGCACGGCGAAGCTCTCGCCCTGCTTCAGGAGCTGGTAGTGGGGGGCCGTGGTGCCACAAGTGTGCTCCACGTTATACAGGTACACGCTCCCACTCGCGTGGGCCACTAGGAAAAGGCTTTCCGAGCCGGGCACCCATCTGACACAGGTTACTCGTGACTTGTCTATTAGTCTCTGTGAAGACAAAGGAGAACACGTTATCACAGCGGGAAGCGCAGCGGTCCACGTCCCGGCGGAAAGCTGGGCGGCTGCGGGGCGACACTCTCTGGACACGCGTGCAATGGTGGTCTGGGACTGCCCCTGCGTGTGAGGCCCCGGGACACACTGGACAGGGAGGGCCCCGAGCGCTGCCAGCTCTCCCACCAGCAGGGTCCAGGCCTCTCAGTCCCCGTGCCGGGGCAGCTACGCCTCCTGGTTCTGGAACTTTCTCGTCACTGTCAATCACATGCAGACTGCACCCATCCCTGCGTGGGCTGCTCCCAGGCGGGGAGGTCCCTGCCAGCCGCTCATAGGATTTCCGCGCGGCCCTGGGGCAGGGAGCCCTCCTCCTGGCCCGCCGCCCTGCGGCCCCTCCGCGGGCCATCCTTCCACGGCTCCTTCGGAGCCGGCGGTGTTCAGAGGGAGACAGGGGACTCACTCGGGAGCACAGGCCCATCGCCGCCACTCTGCTCCGCGTTAACTGCGGGCAACCTGACAGCCTGTCTCTCACGGTCCCGGATTAGGGAAGTCTTCCCTCTAAACCGAAAAAGCAAAGGGCCAGACCTAAATGCACCCAAAAGCACCAGCGCCCTCCCTGCCGGCTGACCTTGCTGAGGCCACGGCACGGCGGCCTCCACAGGCTGGCACTCTAGAGGCCGCCCGGTCCCCAAGTCACACCAGCAGAGACCACCCCGAAGTCCCAAGTTCTCCTCAGACACTCCAACTGCCAAACGCCCCCCACTGCAGGCGCTTCACCGACGCGGATGGAGTCCCAGAGCCCCGCTGCACGCAGGGCGCCTTCCCCCACCAGCGCGGCGCCCTGCGTCTGCCGTGCGTGCTGCATGTCCACGGAAGACGAAACATCGGAGTCGTCTCCAAGACACTGGTGACCACACAAGCTGTTGCGAAGAGTCAGACCCCAGAAGGCGAGTGGCCCTCAAACCCCCAGCTGGAGAGGAGCGGGGGACCTGCCTGCGGCAGGCGGGCCTGGGGGCTCGGGGACCGCGGGCTGGGTAGTCAGCAGCGGGGGCTGCTGCTTGCCACTCGGCAGGGCCACAGCCTCAGGACAGCATGGCGGCCCCCACCTTACCAGAGACCAGGCAAGAAGCCCTGGGAGACGGTCCGCATTTTAATCCCGTCTTCCTAGTGACTGACCGCTACAAAGGTGACTGGCCTGCCGGCCCAGCTCTAGAGGTCGCCACGCTCACCCTCCGTGGGGTGCCTGGTCATGTGGCTATAAAAGCGGACCCAGGCCTCCTCCTGGCGCCATGGCTCTCAGTCCTACACCCTCCCCGTCACCACAACCAAGTCACACCTGTTTTCCCGAGATCGCTCCACCGTTACACGTGTGCCACATATTCAGGACAGACACAGAAACTTCTAGCGCCACAGTCAGGAGGAAATTTCATTTCTGGCTTAAAGAAACACAATGCAATTCCTTAGAACGTGAAGCTGTGACACTGCCAGGTGAGAGCATGTGCTGAGCGCCTCTGAGGGGTGAAGAACCACCGCACACCACGGTAAGGTCAGGGCTTTGGGGGACAGGGCACGCGGAGCGGGTGCACCCCGTGGACAGAAGCCCAGCCCGCACACTCGGCCCCGTGAACTGGCACAGCGTGAGCACCCGCGAACCGAACGCCCACGGGAACCGAGGCTTCTCCTTGTTCCACACCGCTGACGGCCCTGCCTGGCCACGTGCTCCCGCACGGGGACAAGCACGGGTCACCTGGGGGCGCCCAAGTCTCACCCACATTGGGGCGCACGCAGCCACGTCAGGACGGCAGCACAATGTCCAGCCCGAGGCCGTCCCCTGCGTGCCAGGCCGTGCACGAGCTCTGCATACGCTCCTCGATCTTCGCGAAGCCCTGCAAGGTCAGTGTCATGTTTCGGACGGGCCGACTTCCCAGCTGAAACACCGCGCGCAGGAGGGAGCCTCACTCGCGCTGCCCCAGGCACTGCAGTGCCCACCCTCGTGCCTCACACCAGAGCGCACGGGGCGCTCTCGGCCAGGAGGGCTTCTGCACGGCCGCAGAGATGGCCCCGTTCCGCTCCCCGCACAGAGCACTTGGCAATGCGAACCATTCTAACGTGAGAGCCTCGGCTGGCGGCCAAGGAGCAGCTACCACAGCAGTTTCCACCTGCACGGACACGCCTGCTCCTAGTGGAGGAGCTGGGCAGAAAGGTATGTGCCTTTACAACCCATGTAGGCATTAAAAAATCACCTTCCGCCCTGGCTGGCGTCGCTCAGTGGACTGAACGCAGGCCTGCGAACCAAACCACCGCGGTTCGATTCCCAGCCAGGGCACATGCCTGGGCTGCAGACCAGCTCCCAGCAGGGGACACACGAGAGGCAACCATACATTGATGTTTCTCTCCCTCTCTCCTCCCTTCCCCTCTAAAGAGAAACAAATAGTATTTTTTAAAAAATCACCTTCCGTGGGGGATGCAGTTCTGTCCCCACCAGCAATGCTCACAGGGTGTCGGTGTCCCTGGAGGAAGACAGGCATTGCTGCCTCACCGCCCACCGGGGACAGGCTCAGAGAGGCCGGGAAACTCACCTGAAGTCCCAGTCACCCCCTACCCCCCACCCCCGCACAGCAGGCCTGTCATGTCCAAGGAGTCCACTGAGGACAGATGGAAGACAACTGACGGAACGCTCTGTGGTTGCTGACCACCTGCACCGTGTCACCCGGCCTGCAGGCGTCACTGGCTGTGTCTGTACTAGGACATATGGCGGCGTCTTGTCATTGTTCCCTTGTCGTCGTTCCCTACCCGAGACGGCAGAGCAGCGACTGACGTGGCATGCACGCCGTGTTAGGGGTTACAGTAAACCCAGCGGGGACCTAATATCTGTGGGAGGGTGTGCGTGGTCTGCACACCAATCCCACACCACTTAACGTAAAGGGCCCACGTGTCCGCGGAACCCGGTAACCAAGGGGGGTCCGGGAACCAACGGCCCACGGATACGAAGGGATGACCGTATCCATACATTCGTCCGAGGAGTCACTCCTCCGTTCTTTGTCGGATGCAAACCCTAGGCCAGGTGCTGAGGCAGCACTCACTGAACAGACATCCCTTCTCGTGTGACATTTACCTTCCAGAGGGATGAGCAGGCTGAAATTTACAAATCTCCGAGAGAACAAACCCAGGGTGGGGGTGGGGCGACACAGCGAAGGCGGGAGGTGCTGCAGTGACCTCAGGCTCCGACAGGAGGCCCAGAAAGGCCTTCCTGGGGCCGTGAGCATGGCTGCGTGCAGACGGAACGGCGGCAGGCAGCAGGTTGACAGGATGTGGACAAGTGTCTGGCACAAGGAACGGCACCTACAAGGACACCGAGGTGGGAACAAGCAGGCACTGGACACCCTGAGAGACGGAAGGGACTGCTTTCTCCCGGAGAGCGTGGGAGCACCCTGGGCAAGAGGACCGTGCCCCTGTCCTGGCTGCAGCGCCTGAGCAGGGCAGGGAACCAGGTCTGGAACTGTGAGCTCGGACTCGGGGCCCTGCAGTCCCAGTCTAAGGGGCTTGGGCTGAAGCCCCGTGCTGCCCAACCCCTTGGCCCCAGGCACCTGCAACACCACTGGCCTGAAGCGACCTGTGCGGTGTGAACACGCGGGACCTGCAGACCAGAGCATGACGGAAGCTGGAGTGCTCACGTTCCTGTCAATCCCGCTGCCTGCTGACATCGTATTTTGGATATACTGGATCAAATAAATCTCACTTTCGCCTACTTTTCACTGATGGACTGTGGCCAGGAAGAGAGTTAAAACTGCCCAGGTGGCTGACGCCCGCTCTACGGGTGGTCGGCAGCACACAGCAGGGCACCAGGCCTCCTGAAGAGCGAACCGCCAGACAGGGGTCCCTGCAGTCTGACAGCGTGGGAAGGGGGGGTGGGAGTGAAACCAGTTAAAAGCCAGGACAGTGGTCCGTGGCCGTGAAAGTTGAATTGTGGGTGGGTGGCAGGCTGTGTGGACAAGAGGAAGGGGCGATGGGCGTCCATGGTTCTGAGCCTGAGTTGCAGGCAGGCGGGGACAGAAAGGGACAGGGAGGGGTGGCTGAGCTGGGAGAAGCCCGAGCGTCCTCACCTCCTGGGCGGCTGGTGAAAGTGAGTGGCACATCAAGAGACAGACCTCTGGCATGCTGGGAGCTCCGACAAAGAACATGGAACGAGGAAAAAAGTGCGGTTGAGACTGTAAACCCCACTTATAAGGAGCAGGAGGCAAAGCAGAGGAAGGGCCCAGAAGTCCATGAGCAGAGAGGGCAGGGTGGAGAAGCCAGGAGCTCTGCTCTGGGCATCAAAATGTCCCTCGGTCAGGGGACTGGACAAGAGGCTCGGAGAGGAAGTGCTCCAGGCAGGCAGGCAGGCTGGCAAGCAAGTCTGGACTCAGGAGGAGGGACGCAGGGCAGGGAGGGGCTGGGGGGCAGCAGAGACCAAGCCGCTGAGAAGGTCTCTGTGAGGTCTCGGGCACAGCCACTGGGCTTTACAGTCAAGAGAGTCATGTCCCCAAACGCCACAAGGCCTGTTTCTATAATCACTTTCAGAAAAACCAAAAACGAGATCTGGACCTTTCTTCTGTACCAAGGCCGACCCTTCGGGGGCCCCCACGCCCACGCCTCCCCCCAGCCTTCACCCGAGACCCTGAGCGCCCTGCTCTGAGTACCATAGAAACTGCCCCCTTTGGACAGCAACGCCACGAGGACCACGCGTGAGTCCGCACCGCCGCACTGACAGCACGGCCAGACGAGGCTCTCGAACCACACTGAACCCGTCAGCAGGAAACCAGACAAAACCCTCGGCCGCACTGAAGCGTCGCCACGGAGCGAAGCTTTCTGAAACTCTAGGTTCCCTTCTCTTTCACTATGACAACATGGCGAGCAGGAAAAAGTTATTTTTGGAGGAGTGAGTACGTATTTTAAAATGCAGACATTAATCTTTAAAAAAAACTAAAGCGAACAATTCAAAAACCACAGCGGCTGGAAAAGCCGTAAAGCAGCCACCAGCAGACCCGGCACTGAGGATGCACTGCAGGGCGGTGGCTTCCCGGGGGAGCGGTCAGGACAGGCCACTCCAAAGCCAGGGACAGGAGGAGCAGATGTCACTTTCATCAACGCTGAAACTTGGAGGAGCACATCATTATCTGCCCATTTCCTTCCTTTGACTAAAACCAAGCAACAACAAAACACCCGGATGCACAGAACCGTTGTTCTGTGCCAGAACTGGACAGACCGCTGCAAGGCCAAGGCTGGGCCGTGCCCGCCCCAAGGCACGGGCGCAGGCGGAGCCTGTAGCTGGTGTGGTGAAGGAATTCACGGCCTTGGGCTGGCTGTGAAGGGGGCGTCAGGGTCTCCTCTGTGCTCCTGAGTGGGACTCGATCTCGAGAGGCTACTCAGTGTGCGGGCCCGGACCCAAACCTGTGACGAGGACAGGCAAGGCGAGGACAGAGCGCCTCATTACAGGTCAGTCACGAGAGAAGCCAGGATGACGAATTCTTTTTAGATTTTACATCTAACCCAATAATCAAAACATACTGGAAAATCCTCTGAAGTTCCTATTCTACGGCTACAGCTCTGAAGTAACTAGAGTTCATATAAAAATGAACAAGGCTAAGATTATCATCACACAGGAACTGTCCCTGTATCCCTCCTCCCCAACACATCGTATCCACTAGTCATAAGAAGTGAACGCCCCCCCCCCCGCCCCGAGTGCTGCACTCAAGGCAGGAGGCTGACTGGCTGCCCTCCTGTCCAGGGAGCCCGCCCCACAGGGCAGCTCTGGGGTCTGGCCGCCTGTCAGAGGTGCTCAGACCCCCGCCTGCTCTCAGAGGCCCAGGGGTCTGCAGGCAGCTCTCGCTGACGGGGGCCGGAAAGGACTGAGTACTTCCTTCCCCCTGGGCCAGCACGGGCTCAGCAGCCCAGGTCTCCAGGGGACTGGGACCGCCAGAGGCAGCCAGGGCACCTCTGCCAAGTGGCCAGCTCAGCAGCCAGACTGGGAGGTGAAGGCCGCGGCATCTCTAATGGAAGGTGTGAACCTTAGTCCTACAAAGAAATAAAGCTACCGGTCAGCACTGCCAGTTACAGGTGATGTTCTCTCTCTTTCTGGTACTTCTCTAGGCCCCGTGTTTTTATGAACAGGTGTTTTGATTTCTCTTATTTTTTAACTCATGGGGGGAAATTAAGACATACGTGATTCATTCCCACATAGAACTCCCCATCTACCTTCAATCTCGGGTGGCTCTCCGGAGCCTACAACCCCATGCCAGGCGCCCACCCAAACATGTGCTGTGTTCCCATGTGCCAGGCAGCTCCAGGAAGGAGGCGGTGGTCAGAATAGTCACTACTGGGGTGTGTAAGTGCGCCGCACGTGTGCCACGGCAGCAGAGAAGCACTCTGATGAGACAGACAGAAGGACCAACAGACCAACACCGCAGTCACGGTGAGCAGCCCTATCCTCGGCCCCATGCCTGTGGGGTCTGCCTGGCTGCCTGAATCTTCTTACTTTGTCATCCTGGAAAACTGTTTCTGTTTCTTCTTCAAAAATGCCAGCATCTTGTCTCCCAAGAAGGTGAGTCTCCCCCTTTGCTGGAACCTGGCCCAGCGCTCACCAAGGGACTGCACCCCTCCCGCAGGTGGGCGTGGAGGAGGACGGCCAGAGGCAGAGTGCCTGGCACTGAGCCCACCCGTCCTCGGCGATGAGCTGACTGCTCTAGGGGCGCCTTCAGAGACAAGATGCCGCGCTGGCCAGGGTCTCGGAGACAAGCAGGCTCGGCCCAGACCCTCCTCCCAGCCTCGGGGCTGGGACTGCTAGTTACACACTGACCACTCCCACATGCCTGCCTCTCGCGGCCTCTAGAGGCTAGCGAGCTCAGAGGGGACTGTGACCTCCTCCTCCGACCCCCACACCCGCTCCTGCCTGCTCCTGGCAGGTGTGGCCGAGTGAGCGCAGGACCCCGCGGCTTGCTCCTCTCTCGCCCGCCGGACTCAGCTCCGAGAAGCAGCCAGGGTGATTTTCAGAAGGGCCACCCGACCGCCTCGTGCTCCCGCTCCCTTCCAGGGGAGCGGCCGGCCGGGGCGAAGACACAACCCCGAGCCTGACGCCGAGGGGCACGGCCCGCAGTTGGCCCCACCCTCCCCGGGCACACCGGCGTCTCTCAGCTCTCGCAGACCGAGTCTCCCCAGCCCCGGGCCTGCGCCTACTCCCCTTCCCGCAGGAGCGCTCCGCCCCGGGGCCTCACCCGGCTGCCGCCTCCTCTGGAGGCTCAGTGTCCAGCACTCCGCTCCCTCGGAGGAGCTCCCCCCCAGGTCGAGGGGGTCTCCGCATTGCTCTCACAGGCCCACTGTCTCCTCTCACACTGGACGTGGCCACCTGCCGTGTGTGAGTGTGAGTGTGCGTGTGTTCAGGGCAGGGGCTGTCTGCCACTGAAGACCCAGTGCCGGGCGCACGGCAGGTACCCGAGGTCTGCCGGGTGAATGAGAACGTGGCCACAGCTCCAGTCCGAGCCCTCAGCTCTCACCTGGGCAGTTACTAGAGCCTCCTCACTGGTCTTGCTACCGTCATTCTCTCTTTCTTCATCCACTCCACCTTCCACAAGTGCTGACAAGAGCTCTAAAAGACACATTTGATCCTGTCACTCCCTTGAG
>PVKM010024688.1:0-20378 GCA_004027735.1 Carollia perspicillata
CTTAAACATCTCAACATGGAGAAAGAAAATGAAGCTAGAGGCCTCACACATCCTGATTTAATATATATTAAAAAGCTACACTACTCAAAACAAATAGTGTTGGGAAATTGAATACCCACATGCAAAAGGATAATGCTGGGCCCTAATCTTACACCAGATACAAAAATTAACTCAAAATGGATTAAAAACCAAAACATAAGACCTAAAACTATAAAACTCTTAGAGGGAAACACAGAGGGAATGCTTCATGGCATTAGATTTGACAATTATTTCTTGGATGTGATACCAAATGCACAAGCAATAAAAGCAAGAATAGACAAGTAGGACTACATCAAACTTACATAATTTGTGAAGAGAGAAAACAATCAACAGTATTAAAAGGCAGCCTACAGAATGGAGAAGATATTTGCAAATCATATCTGATAAAGGGTTAATAGCAAGAACATATCAAGAATTCCTACAACTCTGCTACAAAAAACAAATAATACTCAAAGAGATGTTTCTCCAAGAAGATACACAAAGGACTTAAAAGCATATAAAAGGATGCTCACCATCTCTAAGCACCAGGAAAATGCAAATCAAAACAACAAAGAGATATCACCTCATACCCATTAGGATGGTCCTTAAAACAACAACAACAAAAAAAAAAAACAGAAAATAGTGTTGGCAAGAATGCAAAGAAATTGAAAACCTTGTGCACTGTTTATAGGATGTAAATGGTGTGGATGCTATGGAAAATAGTATGGAGGTTCCTCAAAAACTTGAAAATAAAATTACCATATGATTCAGCAATCCCACTTCTGGCACATATCCAAAAAAAACTGAAGACAGGATCTCAAAGAGATATGTGCATACCCATATTTCTTGTAGTACTATTCACAATACTCAAGAGATGGAAGTAATCTAGATGCCCACTGACAGATAAACAGGTCAAGAAAATGGAGCATATACATACAATGGAATACTATTCAGCAATTAAATACAAGTAAATACTGTCATAATGCAACAATGTGGATAACTCTTAAGGACATTATGCTAAACGAAATAAACCAGTCACAAAAAGACAAAGACTGCATGATTCCTCTTAGATGTGATATCTAAAATAGTCTAACTTTTAGAAATAGAAAACAGGATGGTGGCTGCTGGGGGCTTGCACAAGGGAGAAAAGGGGAGTTGTTGGCAGAAAGTTTCATTTCTGCAAGATGACAAAGTTCTAGAGATCTGTTATACCATTAGGTGTACTTTACTGTACACTTAAAAATGGTTAAGATGAAAAGGAAAAAAGGTGATGTATATGCATACTTATTGATAGATATATAGATGATATATTACAACAAGAAAGTTACAAAATAGAATGTATAATATGATCTAATTTTTGTAAATATATATATGCTATATATGTATATACCCATGCATATGTATTTATAATACATATTTTGTATGTGTAGGCTTGTGTACTTATATACATATGTATATTTTACATTTAGATATTAAAATATTTATACCTATCTTTATAATATGTATAAAATAACATTATACATATTATAATATTACATATTATAAAGATAAGTATAAAGTATATAAATAGAATAGAATATCAGCACACCCTGACAGATTTCATATGTCTCTAATCTGTCATTTTATTCCTTGTGTGAGGTAGATGGATGATTAGAAATACTTCATAAATAAATAAGAATATGTGCCATAAAAAATATTGAAAAGTTATATACCAAAGTATTAACACAGTCATCTCTGGGTTGCAAAATTTTTGGTATTTACTAATCAGTATTTCTAGAACCTTTTCTAATGAACAATATTGTTTCTACTGAAAAAAATTTAAGACAATAGATGAAGAGGAAATGCTTTGATTCTACATGTACCTAGTGAACTGGTGAATTTTTGGCCTAAAGATATTTTACTTAAAATTCCTGGATAGTGTTTAAACTTCCTTTTATACTTGGGGGAGAGAAGGAGAGCCATCAAGACACAAAGTACAATGATAAAAGAGAGGTTATATATCAATGTTAAGGTCAAGTGAAAGCTGGAAGAAGAGACGGACAGGTCTAGAAGAACATATGCAATTTCAAAGAGTAAACAGGAAGGAAAATTTGTTTCAAAGGGGAGACTAGACCAGTAATGGCATGAACACTGAGATGTATGAAGTGGTGTTTCAGTGATTATTAGTTAGAGGTAGACTTGGGCCTTTAAAAGAAATTAGATTAGAAAAAGGGTATGATCTACTTGCAGGCAGTTCTGCCTATAGAAGTTTAAATTTTTGGATGTTGTCCTGTGTGTGGTTGAGAACTAGCCCAATTTTGCTAGCAGAAGTATGGCATGGCCAAAGTGGTCTTTTACAACAATTTACCTGCCAACTACATATACATGGCCTCAAATTGGAAAGATAGGTTAGAAAGTTTAGGCAATATCCCATGTTTGAGGTAATAGAGACCTGTACCAGGGAGGAATGGGGAGGAGCAGAAATAGACAGCAAAGACAGATGTAAGAGACAATGAAGAAAGAATCATTCAGACATAGAGACTGACTGTGGTAGCCAAAAAGTTTGCAGGCCCAGGAAAAGCACTGTGTGTTCTCACTTTTTTTTTTCCACTTAGGTAAGAACAGGTTAAAATAAGCATCCAGAACATCTTCCAGGGTGGGGAGGCAGTTTTGAAAGGAAGTCTGTGTAGATAGAAAGATTAGCCAAGGACTTTGGTGTTTGGTGGAGAAGAGAGGCTTTTTTTGTTTTCCAGGTTTTTGGAGGATGTGCTGTGGGAATCTAAAAGTAGAAAAGAATCAGACCATGGGGAGAGGAAGACTGAAGATGAAGAAAATGTGAGATGACTGAGATGAATCTCCTACGTAGGAGAGTAGGAAGGGATACAGAGTAAGGTAGAGAAAAGGGAAAACAGCCCATCTCTGAGGCTGAAAGGTAAGTGAGATGATGCCCTGAGATAGAGAGAAGTGGGAACTGTGAGTTCAAGCATCATCAGATAATCTGATTTTTCTCTAAAGGAGTTATGGGGGTTGCCTACCTCACAAGGGGCAAGTGATGTTTGAGCAGAAAAGGATGCATCTGAAACACTAGTATGAAAAGGGTCTCAGAGAGACAGACAATGACTAAAAGTTCAGGCACCTAGATTTGGCTGTGGGTTAGGTTCACAGGACTCAACAGCTCTTTCTGCTAATGTCTTGGAGCCCAAGTCCCTTAGCAATGAGGTTCTAGGACTAGGAAATACTTGACAAATCAGTGGAAAACCATAGTAAGTTCAGGATACAGAGAGAGCTGGTGAGGCTGAGGTGGACAGAAAGAAGGGGACCCAAGGCTCAGGTGAGGTGGGAGAGGCTGAGAGATAAAAAGTTAAATCTGCTTTCAAACTTTGATCATAACTTTTGGTGATTTGGAATGATAGTGTCTTGTGCACAAGTCCTTGAGCCAGACTCTGGAGGAAAATGGGTCTTTGAGAAAATGGAAAAGAGATCCCCTAGGAGGACTGGCTGCACATACTGAGGAGAACAGCAGTCCCATCAAAACTGGAGACCCTTCCAGGATCTTCAAGAGGAGCCAGTAAGTGTATATAACAGTGGCACCCCAGAGGGATAAAAAATGTGATGACCAGGGATATGTGTAAGCAAAGCTGATATAAAGCAACTAGCATGCAGACTGACAGAGGCTCAGAACAAGAAAATCCTTCCCTTTCACCCATGTCCAAGGGTGGTCTCGTGAGAGACATGTGAGACATGCAGTTCTCAGATCTCAGATTCATTAGATCTGAGATCTAACAACAGCTAAGTTTAGACTAGATGTTATAGTAAACTCAATTCCATGTTATTATTGTTAATAACAAGAGTCACCACCTTTCGAGGGCTATCTATTTGCCAGGATCTTTAAAGGCATTATTGTATTAAATTCTCACAACAATCCATTTTCTGGATAGGGAAACTGAGACTTAGAAAAAGTAAAATTAACCTTTACAAGATCACACACCTGGTAACTGGAAAGTCAGGATTCGAGCACAAGGCTCTATAGAGCCACAGCCTGAACTCTGAAGCAGTAGGCCTCTCTGGGATGACTGCAAGGAGGGCTCACCAGCAAAGCCAAGAGGCCAGGGCTTTCCTGGTGGTCATTCAGGGGCCTCCTGGCTAAGGACATCTGCAAAACTCAGGTTACCCATCTATAGACCTAAAAGCAGTTTCTAAATCAGCTAAACTAAAAAGCAAAATCAATTTAAAAGCCTGTGTTTGGTAGAAAAACTCTATTTATAGGTGAGATCATGGAGACAATTGTACTTAAACAATAAAAATAAAAAGAACTCTAGAAACATAGCCACCATCAGAGACAGCCCACATTAAGAGAAGGCCATGTTTAAAGGGCTTCCTAGACACACCAGCAGACCCCACCAAGCCAGTGGGGACGTGCCTCAAGGTGACTTCATTTATCACCCTCCATTTATCAGGATCAAGAGATCCTGGTGTAGACCTGCTAATATCATCATATCCTAGGGACTGAAGGTTCCCAAGTCACCACCTTTTAATATTGGTTGTGACTGGGAGTTATTTGGCATATGTGACACCTTGTATCAGCTGGGACTGGAGGAAAACAGGAGGGACAGATGCAGTTCAAATGAAATTTTTCCGACAGTTTCATATATGTGTGTACTCTCCACCTGTGTGCCCCACCTTCCCGCTCCTCCTGATCAAAGTAGATTAGCTATCCCAATTCACAGACTACTTTTTGGCATCAGGATTTTAGGCAGAAAAGCAACTTAGCATTTAATACCACTGAACAAATAAAGAATATTGCCAGCCAACATCTTAATTTGAATCAGTGTATCTCCATCTGCCTAGGTAAGAAGGTAAGTAGAGATGGGCAGCCATAATGAGAAGGAACAAGGCAACAGGCCCTGACATAATCGTGTAAATCTTCACATGGATCAGCTCTGTATTCAGTGTACATGGATCAAATATCTACAATTATTTAAATTTCTAAATACAACTCTTCTTTTTACAAATTCAGTTAAATAGCTTCATGAGGGCAGAATCCTAGTCTGATTCATCATTCCCTCCCTCACTACCTGGCACACGTTCAATGCCTGGCACATAGATATTGACAAATGAGAGGCCTATTAGTGTTTCTATATGCAGCCTATTGTCCACTTTTATTTCTTTTTTTAACTGGAAACTGAAGTGTGGTAATCAAACCTCATGCCTGAATCATATACAATCCAGTCTAACACAGTCTTTCTCCATGGCCCCTAGATTATTTGGACCAGGATTCAAGCCATCTTCTTTAGGACCAGAGGAGGAGCCAGGGAAATAGCACTATCTAACTGTTTCCCATATGATTGTCTCCACTGAGGTTATAGAGCAACAACCAATAACTCTGTAGTCTTTTGGAAATATCTGAATTGCTCCTAAGAATGTTATTTCTAATAGACTTAGCCTACATGTAAATGAACTTTTGTGAGGAATCATACTACTTCAGAGCCAAAAGTATTCACATAAATTATCTAATGCAACACCCTCATTTGACAGATGGGAAAGCATAGGCCCAGGAAGACAAGGGTCTTGCCGATGGTCATACATGTGGTTGGTGACAGGACAAAGATGAGAGGCCCAACCCATATCCCTACTTTTCTTCTCCTCAGCTCTCAACCTAAAGCCTTCTCTGAACTCCACCCCATCTAAATCACATCATCCTCCAACTTACCCTAACACTAGTCTACACCTTTGTACGTCTGTCTGTGGGACTCCATGTTGAATGTCTGCTATCCCCCAGGACAATTCAATATCAGTAGCTCACCAGGCACAGAATAGACAATAAACATTTATAGAATAAATGAGAGAATAAACCCGTAAGTGAATAAATCTTCCCCAATGTTTTTCTGATTATACCATGCAGCCTTCATTAATTATGAATCTAATATATTTTTTTACTTTTTCTGACTGTCCAAAAAATTGCCATGTGTATTTTAGAAACATTGATAAGAAAAATCTCACAGATTTTTTAGTCTTTTTTTTTTAATAAGAGCTTCTAGATATACTAGAAACAGAAGTTTTATAAATCATTTTTAGGGACCTCTCTTTCTTCAAGGACTATCACAGTGTTTTCATGATCTTTTTGCCCATTGCCTAATATAGCAGTTTTCAGCTGGTGTACCACGGCATGCTGGTGTACCATAAGAATTTTTAAAACATACAATACCTGACTAT
This sequence comes from Carollia perspicillata, assembly GCA_004027735.1. Classification (NCBI taxonomy): domain Eukaryota; kingdom Metazoa; phylum Chordata; class Mammalia; order Chiroptera; family Phyllostomidae; genus Carollia; species Carollia perspicillata. Next base: position 6,211 of record PVKM010024688.1, read on the forward strand.
TTAGTCAGGGGCACTGATCTATTTTTTCTTAGATCTAAAAATAACAATAGCCAACACACTAGCCATCCAATGTGAACAAATCAAAATTATACCTAACACTTTGTCAGATTGGTAAAAATATATTTTTGGTGTGCTGCAGAATTTTAGTAATTACTTTATGTGTGCTATGAGTTCAAAAACATTGAAAATCCCTGGTCAAACACATAGTAGGAATGGAAAGTATTAGAAAATAAAAAAGCATTTATTGAATAAAAAACTAAGAAATGAGTAAGATATATATACTGTACATGTGACCAGCTATTGATAAATTATCTGAGTGATAAGCTAAATTACCCAAAATGTTTTTCTATATTTTCTCCAGGATGAGCTATTTGTGTCTTCGGGACAGAGCCACATTCTGAGAACTAAGCGGGAGGTTGATGGCACAGCGTTTGAACCCAAAGCGAGTACTTGGCCTCCATTACAAGAGGTTAAGGAGACCTGTGTCCTCAAAAGTGAGAACGGGATCACAGAGAGGACAAGGAATATGCATGTGCCATCCCCTGCCTGCCACAGTAGCAGGGACTATGGAACGAAGCTGTCCCCTGCTCTATGTGGAAACTCAGCCACTCTACAGCCCACTGGCCGAGGTGCAGCTGAAGATAAAAGCCACCCACACAGCCATGAGAGTGGCAGTGGCCACCCTCACACAGCCAGGCTGGCCTGACCCAGTTGCCCTTCAAACAGAAAATACTTATCTGAATTTCAGAGAGACCTGCTGCAGCCACCCCTGTGGCAGCTTTAGGTTAAGTCCACGAAAGCAAGGGTTAACATACAGAGCTGTGCAGAGAAAACACCACCTGTATTATGTTAAACCCCCTTTATATAAAAGGAAAAATCCAACTGTTGTGCAGAAAATCCCTACCCTTTCCGATCGATGCTTCCTACCACTAGGGCATCTAGTAATTTCTGATTCAGTCTCCTGTAGCCTTTACTTCAATGACAGGGCACAGCAGGCCAGGGGCAGACAGCAGCCAGGCTCCACATGGAAAACCATCGGCCCAACTAAGAGGTGTGAGTGTTGGGGTGGGGGGAGCGATGCACAAAGCAGAGGGGATGTCACCATGGGTCACACTGGGACTGTTTTAAGCCTTGCTCGGGTCCTCAATCATAGACTCAGAGTTCAAAGGGCTGTTAGGCTGTTGGTCACTGACCTCATCTCAAGGTGATAGTCACCTCTGGCCTTTCAGCAGACAGCAAGCCTGCTGTCCATCCATCTTGGAGCAGCTTGACACTGGATTCTCTACCCATTTTACAGCCAGTGAACATTTTCTATTGATTTATTGATCCATGTCTGCCTGTGGAGGGAGCTCGGAACAGTCTCTGTATGCACTCACAGCCTCCCACATGAATTTTTTTCTTTCTTTCTTTTCTCCTTTTTATCAAGACATGTTATCAGTCTGGGATGCAGCAGGAATTAGAGCATGCAGGAGACCAATTTAGCAGTTGTGAATGTGCCTAGCTCCCATTAGTGGGTCAAGTCTGCTTGTCTTTTCTTTCCTTTTCTTTTATTCTTCATTTTGTCCCAAACTCTCTGAAATACCTATCCCTCACCCATTCTTGTTTTGTTAGCCCCTCCTGTCTCTTACCATTATTTGAGATAGTTCTCAAATCTAACACAGAACAAGAGGAGAAAGGGTTTAGAACTAACACATTCTTTTTCCCTATTGTCTGTTTGCCGTCACATCCCATTACAGATGAGCACTGTATTTCTGAAAACAAAAGACTTCCTCCTCACCCTTGGCTTTTGAATAAGCAATATTCCATTGCTTTGAATCATTTATAACTCAATTCTGAGTCATTCTGATTGTACTGGTTTCTCTTCTAGAAAAAAAATTTTTTTCAGCATACTCATCCTTCCTGGAATTTCATGAATGAACATTCAGAAGCCACAAAATCTGTGTGGTCCTTAAGCTTTTTAATCAGCAGAGCAAAGTTAAGAAAGTGCTTATGAATCAAATCCATTTCTTCATGGAAGAGAAAGTACAAAATCCTTATAAGCACATATCTACCAGGTATAAAGTACAACAACAGAAATCACTGGAACAACAGCTAGTGCGTCTTACAAGCAGACCATGAAGCTATGCTTAGCAGTCATCACTTCCAAGCCATCTGAGACCAGATCCACAAATCACACCCCTGCATTCCACATTCTTTACTGCCTTTGAAGTTTTCAGTAAAGGGAATCACTTATCTCCTGATAGCAATTAGACAAAAAGATGACTATGGTGTCTTCTGAGTACAATATTCCATTAATCTGGACAAAGGATACCCCAGTCACATTTTGTTCAAAAATACATTTCCTAAAAAAATAATTTGTTTTGTTTGTAAGAAAGTGTTGTTCTTTCAAGAGCAGAAATTCCCAAATAGACACACTGGAGAATAAGGCTGCTTCAAATGCCTGTTATCCAGTCTCAGTGTTTTAAAAATTTCTAGATTTCTGGTCAAGATGGAGTCTTCAATAAACATGGCTTGCCTCCTTGCACAACCACATCAAAATTAAACTAAAATATAGAACAATTATCATTCAGAACCATCAGAAATCAAGTCAAAGGGAAGTCTGACAACTACGGAAATACAGAAACTACATCCATCCAGACCAGTAGAAGGGGCACAGGCACAGAGCAGGTTGGTCCCACATTCATGTGCGGTGGATAAAAAGTTGGGAGGGACATCTTGGGAACAAGGAGTCCCAGCCCCACACCAGGGCCCCAGCCCAGGGTTCCTATGTGAGGAAGATAAGTCCCCACAACCCCTGTCTGCAAAAACCAGTGGGGATTGAGTTGATGAAAGAAACTTCTGGATTCCCTAGCAGTTCCTCCTAAAGAAACCACACATGGACTTACTCAGACTCACTACCTCTGAGCTCTAGCACTGGAGTAGCTGCTTAAAAGGCACCAGTGGCATACAGGGAGGAACTGAAGTATTTGACATCAAAGCAGGAGCTGGGGGCCAGCTTTGTCCCAGACAGAAAGGCAGGCAGAGGACATTGTTCCTTTTCTGAACTCTCCCAACACAGTGCCACAGAACTAGCTGTCAGGTGCTATACCTAAGACTCCATCAACCTGGCTAACACTGTTTGCCCTGCCCTGAAGTTCACTTGAGACTCTGTCCCACCCAACTTATGGGTCCACCCAAGTTGTTTTCCATATATAAACAGCTGGTCTATGCTCATGCTTCACAACTCCTAAATTCTCTCATGCAAGTAACAGCCAGCCTCAGTAAGCCCCAGATGCTGTACCTCTTGCTACATATCCCCAGAACTGGCAATAGCAGCAGCCAGCCTAGATTAACATCCTGGCTTCACCTGGGAATCTCAAAGACTAGCACAAGTAGCAGCCATCTCAGATTGCTTTATAACTCATGCAGGGTGACCCCATGCAGAACACAGGTAGGCACTGACCTTGGCCTGCACCACCCAGGAAACCCCAGGCCCAGTGTATCCAGTGAATAACTACAGACCACACTGGAGCACCACCACCCTGCCCCTGCATAGCTGATCCTCCCCAAGAGCAGAGGCTGCTGGGCAATGGTCACAGCCAATCATTGCAGCTGCATGGCCTGGGTAAATCCCTTCTGTTTAACTGCCAACAACAATCAAAGCTCAACAACAAGAAGAGGTTGTACTCAGCCCACAAGACAGGGTAACTTGAGTACCCATACTGGGTTATATGGGAGGCTGTGCCACTGGGCCCTACAGGACACCTACTACATTAGGCCACACTACCAAGACAGGGAGTCATAGCAGCTCTACCTAATACACAAAAACAAACACAGGGAGGCTGCCAAAATGAGAAGACAAAGAAACATGGACCAAATGAAAGAAAGATCAAAACTACAAAAAAAAAAAAAAAAAGAACTAAACAAAATGGAGACAAGCAATCTATAAGATGCATTGGTTATAAGGATGCTCAAGGAACTTAGTGAGGATCTCAGCAGCATAAAAAAGATCCAGTTAGAAACAAGAATACACAATTGAAATAAAGAACAATTTACAGGGAAACAACAGTAGAGTGAATGAAGCCAAGGATCAAATCAATGACTTAGAATATAAAGAAGCAAACAAAAAATCAGAACAAGAAGAAGAAAAAATACAAAAAAAAAGAGGATTCTGTAAGCAGCCTCTGGGACAACTTCCAGCATTCCAACATTTGCATTATTAGGGGTGCATGAGGGAGAAGAGAAAGAGCAAGAAACTGAAAATCTAGTTGAAAAAATAACAAAAGAAAATTTCCCTAATTTGGTGGAGGAAATAGATATGCAAGTCCAGGAAGCATAGAGAGTCCCAAATGCTCTGTGCATGCAAAAAGATGTATGCAAAGAGGCCCACTCCAAGACACGTCATAATTAAACTGCCAAAGGTTAAAAATAAAGAGAGAATTTTAAAAGCAGCAAGATAAAAGCAGTTAATTACCTACAGGGGCATTCCTGTAAGATTTTCAGATGATTTCTCAAAAGAAACTTTACAGGCTAGAAGGGATTGGCAAGAAATATTCAAAGTCAATATTCAAAGCAGGGACCTCCAACCAAGAGCATGTAACAAGGAGACATTCCTCTACTCTAAAGTAGAAGGGACAAGATTGCTCTACCCAGCAATGCTATCATTTAGAATCGAAGGGCAGATAAAGAGCTTCCCAAACAAGAAAAAACTAAAAGAGCTCATCATCACCAAACCATTATTATACGAAATGTTAAAGGGACTTATTAAGAAAAAGAAGAAGGTCAAAGCTATGAACAATAAAATGGCAATGAATATGTATCTATCAACAATTGAATCTAAAAAAACAAAATAAATGAGCAAGCAGAACAGAGACAGAATCATGGATACAGAGAGCATTTTGATGGTTGCCAGTGGGAGGCGGTGTGGGGAAATGGGTGAAGAGGTGAGGGGATTGAGAAGTAGAAATAGGTAGTTACAGAATAGCCATGGGGATGTAAAGTATAGGTAGGAAATGGAGTTGCCAAAGAACTTGTACGTATGACCCATGGACATGATCTGTGGTGGAGGAAGTGCCTGAAGGAGTGGGGAGCACTGGGTAGAACAGGGCAAAGGTGGAAAATAGGGACAACTGTTACAGCATAATCAATAAAAGGTAGTTTTTAAAAAATTAAAAACATAAAAATTTCTGAAACTGTACTGAGTGGGCCTCCAGTAGCCCCATTTTAATCCTCCTCCCCAAAACCTTCTCTTTCATCTTGAGCTATCAGTTGTCCAAAAGACTCAACCAGACCAGTATAAGCTAGTTTCCTATACTCTCATCTGCTTATTTAATCACTTAAGTGTGTCACAGATTTTTTTGCACTCCTTAATTACTTGTATTTAATCTTTTTTTTAATTTAATTGCACTTAAGACTTCAGTGATAAGCAATTAAAGTAAGGATGGCAATTAAAAACAAAATCAAAATTACAAATTAAAACAGGGTACCATTTTTTACTTATCAATTAGCAAAAAATATATTAATGGTAATTCATAATACTGGTGAAATATGGCAAAATGAATATTGTGTAGGCAGTGTAAGGTAGTTAAAATCATTTTAAAAAAATAATCAAACAACACATTAATAGTCTTTAAAATGAATATATCATTTTCATCTACTCTATAAACATAATTTTAAACAATGAAAAAAAATATGCTTAAAAATGTTCACATCAGTGGTCCATGAAAATAGCACCAAAAAATGAAAAACAATCTAAATTTTAAAAATATGAAATAATTAAGACGTGGTACAGTCACTGAATGTAATGAAGCATTATAAACATGGCTTGCCTGAAGAGCATGTAACAAGGAGACATTCCTCTACTCTAATATTAAGTAGAAGGGACAAGCAGATATTATCAACAATGTCATTATGACTAGATGAAGAGAAATGAACACAGAAAAAAATATACTGGAAAGAAAGTTTCTAAAGGCCAGTAATAATGCCAGCTAGTAATTATGAGATTATGATGATTTTTTTCTCTTACCAAAATGTTTTTTTTCAAAATTTGTTTTATTTTAATTGTTATTCAAGTACAGTTTTCTGTCTTTTACTCTCGTCCCAGTCCGCCCCCCCGCAAAATGTTTTTTAAACTTGCGTATATAACGTTTCTAGGAAAAAATAAACATAAAAACTTGGAAAACTGGAACATTAACTTTGGAACCATCTGCAATGGTTTTCAAACATGTAATAAAATGTTTGCATTTTTAATTTCCTCAGGAATCATCTTGGAACTGAAGTAGGGAACTGGGGTATTTGCTTTGGTAAAATGGTTTAGAAAATACCTAGACATTTTTCCCATAAGTGGTAGAAAGCTTTTCAGCAATGGACAGCCAGCAAACAAAGACAGAAATGGCTAGTTATTTTGAGATTGCATGGTACAGTAGGAAAAAAAAAAGCTTTAGGTCAATTGTTCTGGATTTTAGACCCCACACTACCATTAACCAATTGGTTAAGGGGGAGCAGAAATCACTGAGTTTCTTCATACTTTAATTTTTTTCATTCAAACAGATAAAATCACTTTTAATTTATGAAACTAAAAAGTAATGATGGACCATTGAATAAATAGGCAAAATATGTGACATCACTAAGTTCCGGTTTTCCCTCCAGAATAATTTTCTTTCAATCTTCTGGTTGGACTGGCTATTTTATAAAGAAGCCCTTTAGTTTCATCATCCATAATGGTACCAATGTAGATGTCACTCACCCCTGTTGCAGGATGATTGTCCCCATTTCTGTAGCACATGTCCAGGCTAATGGTGAGCACACCCCCTGCTGAGGGAAGTGATGACCAATGGCACAGGCCTCTAGCGGGGTGTAGCAGGAGGCCAGGCTGAGCCAGTACATTGACCTGCCTAATCTGGGAACCGGGCTGCAAGAACAAACAAAAGTGAACTGTAAGCCCAGGTGTCCCAGCAAGAGAACAAAGGTTGAAGGTAAGCACACCTTTAACAAGATTAAGTCAACAATCAGACAGAATTTTCTACCTGGGTTCTCATATGACAGTCACTATCATCAGATCTAAGCATCACGTGAACACACTGTCCACAAAAATTGCCAGAAGTCTACGTGACCATTCTCCTTGCCAAGAACAAATACCAGTGCTTTTCCCTGAGCTACTCTAAAGAGTCCAGAGGGTAAGTCACTTGTAATAACTACAGAGGCAGGTCTTGAACTGATTTCTTTATTGAACTAACATTCATCGAGCTCCACAATGTGCTATGCAAAGAGAATGCAAAAAAGAATAGCATCATCCTGGTCTCTAAGGGGTTTGCAGTCCACTGGAAATAATAACCAAATGTTACACACTTAGCATCCTCTACAAGACCTGGTGCTTTTGATGCTGTGCAGCATTTAACCTCCCAGCATCCCTGTGAGATCTTGCTGTGTAAAGATGTACCAATTTATGATTGGGCATAGGATGCCAGACTTGAGAGAGCACACAATTAGGACTATGGGAGCCTCCTGTATGCATGTTTGGGATACAGAAATGTCCCAAGAGCAAGGAGCAAATGGGAACAGAACATAGCAGGATCATAAAGTTAAAAGAGTGTGTAAGAATTAGAGTAGATAAATCACAGCACACTAGTCTTCTATGAAAGAAATACATTTATGTGTTCCCCACTACAAGGTACCCTGAAGTTCCCAGATTGGAAGGCTAAGGAGAAGTGAAGACCCTTGGAACCCACAGTTCAGAAAAGAGCTTGTCTGTAATTCCTGTGAGTACTTCTTGCCAAGGTCCTCCGGCTTCAGGGTTCCAGCACCCTCGGTCCCTGTCCTGAGGTCCAGAGAACCCAGAGTTGGTAAGAGGAAGCTCCAAGGAGGAGCTCTCGAGTTGACTCACCCAGCTGCAAATTTGGTGCTTATTTTTCTTATCCAGTAGTCCAGAGGTCACACACCAGGAAATTATTTTTACAGGAGGCACAGAGCCTTCAGCCACTTCTGTTCTATTCAAACCAACCCACTATTCTGCTGCCCCAATCTTTCTGCCCTAAGTAAAACCTATGCAAAAAATATAAATAGAAAAACAGGAGCCCCATCCTGCCCAAGGCTATTCAGCCAACATCCAAACTTTTTGTGACATAGGCCAAAGCAGATGTATCTACTCGTATACATCCATGCACACATTCATACATGCAATTGTAGAACAAGTGCCACACTTGAAGGACACTTGCATAGATTACATAGTTGTCATTCTAAAAATCACCTAGTGCTAAGTATAACAATGGTTTGTACTGCAAAGGAAATACAGTTGGATGAGCACTTCTCTCCTGTATCTGTATAGTGAATATGAATTTACAGACAAAAACAAATACAAATGTAGACACTAATGTTACCTTAAAATTATTTCACTCGTGTTGGTATTGGTATTTCTCACGGATTAGAACCTACCTTTGACTTATTCATGACTTTATGATGCTTGTTAAAGAAAATAAAGCAGACTCCTACTCATTCAACACACCTAAGGTGTAATACTTGCAGCCTTCCACAAGTGTTGATTAGACAAGATGACCGTAATAAAAAAATTAGCCAATCTTGCCACCTTTCTGCCAGACTATCCCTGAACACATGAGTATAGCTCTCCCCTCTCTGTCCTGCAACTTGCTGATGCTATTTGCCAGGGAGTAAGGGTGTCTGTGAGCTCTGAAAATTGGATCACAGGGACAGCTCCACACTGGTCCCAGTCATACTGATGGCAAGACTGATCAATCAATACCCTGTGTAACACTTTCAGAATTCATTGGAAATTATGCCCTTTTTAAGTGACACCCCCATTTTATAGAGGGAAGCTCCAGTGCGGGGAGGGGGTGGTGGAGAATACCACACAGTGGATTATGGAAAAACACAGTAGTACAGTGTTTTTCTTCAATACATTTGGTTCTGGTAAACTTTGTTGGTTAGGGCCAACGAATCTGCATTTCCAGTCTCCCTGCTCCTATCTCAGAACCTTTGAACAAGGAGATACAATGTAAAGGCAATAACGCAAGCTGACAATTTCCTGAGCCCCAAAATCTCACAAATAGCATAGAAGACCACCATACTTCTTTAGATGCAATGGGTCTTCGAAAATTCTAGGTTGGTTGTTGACTTCCAGCACACCAGTCTCATAGAGAAAACCAACAGAAATTTTCTTCAAGAATGAAAACTTAAAATTACCAGGCTGCTGCTCTAAACATTTCGTGAGGGGATTGACCCTTTCCTCTCAGCTATGATGCTGGTGGGGGGACACAAAGCAACAATTTGCTTTCTTTCTAGTAAGTGTGCAATTACCTAGACCAGCCCAGAAGGTTAGCAGCACTGCTTAACCAAACTAAATGGGAAACTTTAGTTTAATTGCTGGGTTCTAATGAGGTGGCAGATAGTGTTGCCAGCACATCCTAACATCAGGCAGCCCACCCAGGCCTCAGAAGTAGAGATGTGAATGGCACTGAGGTCTGGGGAAACAAAGAAGTGACTCTTCTGACTCTGGAGGACTCAGAGGGAAAGACGGAGAGAAGAGAGCAGAAAGAATTAGGATCTCATCTCTCTCTCTCTTTCTCCCTCCCCTCCCCTCTTTCTAAGAATAAATAAATAAAATCCATTAAAAAAAAAAAAAACAAAACAAAAAAACCCTGACTAGTATAGCTCAGCTGGTTGGGCATTGTCCTGCAAAGTGAAGTGTCACTGGTTTGATTCCCACCTGGGACACATGCCCGAGTTATGGGCCCGGTCCTGGGTAGGGTCGAGAGGCAACTGATCGATGTTTCTCTCACACACTGATGTTTCCCTCCCTCTCTTTCTCTATTCCTTCCCCTCTCTCTAAGAATAAATAAAATCTTTTTTTTTAAAAAAAAGGAATTAGGATCCCAGCTACCACACTTAAATAAAACCCTACATACCAACAGTTAAGAGCAGAGATTCTCAACTCGATCTTGCATCCAGATCCCCTAGAGGGTTTGTTCAAACATGGAATGCTGGACCCACCCCCAGAGAGTTTGATTTAGTAGGTCTGGGGTGGAGCCCTGGACTTTGCATTTCTAACAAGTTTCCATGTGATTCTGATGCTCTTGGGACCATATTTGGAGGACTATTGGTTTAGAGAACCTTTAAATTACCTACAAACCAAATAAACCTAGCTGTGTAAACGGCACTATAATTGTTTTTGTGCTTATCGGGACAAATATGATAAAGTATCTCTTTAATAAATCAAATTTTCCAAAACACTGTAAGGATTTGGGGTTTTTTTAATTCATTTTTGTTTTTTGTTTTGTTTGTTTTTTCTGTCTGGCACTGTGAAAGAACCAAGGTAGACTGTGAATATTGTTCTCTGACAATGACAATGCTGCAAACGAAACAGGCATGTGACAAAGTCCTTGGCAGTTCAAGCTCCCCTTAAGGTTCAGGGAGCAATCACTGGGGCCCTGAGTATCCAGGTCAGCTGAGTTAACCAGATGCTGGTCAATCACAGGGCTTCGGGCTGTCACAATGAATGGGCAATCGATGGCCCATCCCACCCAGTTGCTGAGAAACAAAATCTAATGGCTGACCACTTCAGGAGCTGGTTCTCATGAAATCCAAGTGAGCTATCTTTACATGGCCAAGTTCTCAAATACAAAGCAATTCGATTGGTCCCTCAGCAACTTTTTTCCCTTAGCCAGTCAGGTTCATTATCAAGAACTGCCCAATGTTCCTAAATGAAAATAATTAAGATAAATAATCTCCACCTTTCTAAGAGTAGTTCAAGCAGATTTTATGAGGAACTACAGTCTTTTTTATTTAGGATAGCAAATGGAGGCCACTCTGCCAGCAAGCACACAAACATGAGAACTGATAGGGATGATCAGGCCATGATCATCCGTGCACACAGGACCCCGGGATCTGTGGGTTTGCTTCTGAGCTGCTTTGTAGCAACTAAGAATTTAACTTTCCGTTACCATGTATGAGGTTTATGAATCCCTCCAGCTGGGGATAATTAGAAAAAAAAAAGGAAAGAAAGTGGTATAAAAAATAGGAAAAGGAGAAAAAATAGACAGCAGAGCACAAGCGAGAGTTTTTGCAATGACTTTCTTCCTCTCAGGACATGGAAAGAAGGAAAAACCAGGCCTCGGAACTGCAACCCTGTGTGCTCTGCAAAGGCAGGAGCTGAGACAGGAGGATGGGGACTGGGCAGAGAGAGGTTCTAGTCTCTGTGCACTAGGGAGAGGATGAAAGAAATGCCTACTCAGAGAAGGCAAATAGGTGAAATAAAATTTTTCCAAAAGTCTTATTTGTTAGTTTTTTTCTCTCTCTCTTAATTTTCTATCTTTAGCATCCAAATCATTCTGCATTTCTGAGTAAGAATGAGTAGGACCTGAGGAGAGAGGCAGCAACTCTAAGCCATTACATGGAAAAGGGCACTAAATATTTGATAGTGGGAAAAACACAAAGAAAACTCTTCCCAAATAAGTTTTATGTGGGGACAAAAAGAAAAAGAAGATGAATTCATTTTTTAAGTGTGAAAAACAACAGTAGAGGGAATCCTAAAATATCCTGCAGTAATCAAAGAGTGGCAAGTAAAATTAACTCTGATATAACTTGTATAACCAACTAATAATGAGCAACATGTCCTTGGTGTTCTCTTTATTTAGTGTGTTAATTTCACTGCTTTGCTTTCATCTCAGAAATCGTTAAAATGGTGTGTGTCTGTCATCCACTCCCTCAGCTCCCCAGCCCTTGCCTATAAGATCATCTGATTCTCAACAATGTCTCCACCTCTGGGGGGTTTCAATAACCTGATCCTTATGGGTTTGGAAGCAACTACTATGTTGTATATGCAAATCAATAAGCTCAAATACATTACTGAAGCTGTGCACAGCTCTGTTCAAGGCAGGAGGGAGAGGAACGGGGAAGGACAGCGAAGAGCAAGATATTCTATTGGCCTTAAAGAGCTCACAATCTTGTGGTTGGGGTAGGTTAACAAACACCAAACTGCCATGCAAGCGGGAAGTAAAGAACAAGTGTCTAAAGTGTTTCCACACCACTGTTTGGGTGAGGCAGGCCAGGAGAACGGGTCTAACAGTTTTCACACTTCTAGAAACCTTGGAAAACACACTTAAACTGAACCTTGAAATACACACGGGACTTCACCATGATAGAAATGGGGGGCAGGAGAAAGGAAGTACTCGAGTCAAAGTTTGTGGCCTATTCAAGAAACCTCAGGGTATCATCAAGTTCATGAGTATTATAGGAGTGAGGAATTTATTTTAGGGATCAGGCCTTACACAAACATGGAAGGAGCTAGGGAGGTGAAGTCTAGTGGGAGCATCCAAGGGATCAGAGAGAAAGTCAATTACGCAGTTCACCTGGAGCACTGGCAGGGCTATGCAAGAAACCAACCAGGCAACCACCAAAATTACCACAAAGAAGAAACTTGTGGGGAAGCTACTGCCTCTTAAAGAGTCAACGCCTCTGCACATCCACAGTCAAGAGTCTGGCAGTGGGCATGAGAAACACAGGATGGAGGTGAGCAAGGACCATCAGGCTCTGTGTCTGACCATAACAAATTTCCAGAAGTAATGCCTGCTGCTTCTCACCCACCTCCCAAAGTTCATTCAAGCTCTTTTGAGCAACTCTGAGCAGGCAACCATAGAGAGAAAGGAAATACTATTTCTTCTTGAACCGATCGGTGTAGCCTAAATCCAAAGCACAATTGTAAGAAGAAAACTGGAAAGAGTACTTTAAGACAATGAAATTCGTCCTCTGTTCCAAAGAAACTGGGCAGTCATTAAAACTTTTACAGCAGATCACATATCTAACTTCTCTTCATAAAGAATAACTTGAGCGGCTGTGTGCCATACATCACAGATGGGAAATAGGAGGGCATTTACATTTCCCTGAGTTTACTCAAGCTATTTTTTCCTCCCTGAACTGCAATTTTTCCCGTGCAATGAAAACGATTCTTCTTCCTCACAGATTCCATTCAAACATTACTTCCTCTCTGAAGTATTCCCTGACTTCCCACCTAGAATTCTCATTTCTACCTCTGGGTCCCCATATTATCCTCTACATCCTTCTATTTAAGTCCTTTTCACATTATGCCATACTTTTTTGGTTTTGTGTTTCTTTTTTAACCATAAGGTTCTTGAGAAGAGAAACCATGTTTTAGTAATCATGGTACACCTAATATTGGGTTCATAGTACATGATCAATAAACATGGAGTGAAAGAAATGAATGAATGATAAATGAATAAATGAAACCCAGGGGACATTAATGAAACAGTCCAGGGTAAAGAACCAGAGCCTTGAATTAAAAGAAAGGCAATAAGAAGGGAGAGAGTGAAGAATATCCAACTAACATTTAAAAACTGAATGTCTAAAATTCGGTACCAAATGATGGTATATGTAAAAGAGAAGACAGACTAATAAAAGCTATAAATGAAATAAAGTATAAGGTTGTAGAAGGAATCACAGTTAAGTCTTATGAAAAAGATAAAATTGTTATAACATTAAGAAAAGTATTCATCCATAAAGTAAAATATACTCAAAGCACTGTCCCACAACAACAACAAAAAGTCCAATTTATCAGGTAGTCAGACAACTAAGAGAGGTTGATAGTATTATATATCAGACTTTTCATAGGAAAACTTAGTTTCTAAATTTCCAACTCTTCTCATTTTGTTTCACTTGGCAGTTATCACAAGGCAACTTTAATGAATCAAAAGAACTATAAAAACAGATAATAGAGTTCTAGCCAAGATGGAGGCATAGGTAGAAACCCTTCATTTCCTCGCACAACCAAAAGGAGGATAACAACCAATCTAAAATCAATAAGCAACAAAACGTGCCAGAAAAATTAAACTGCATAAACTCTGACAACCAAAGAATTAAAGAAAAAATCAACCAGAACAACCAGACTGGTAAGGCAGCCGACCAGGCAGGCAGTCTCGGAAAAACTTTGGTGAGGTGGCTGAGGGGCAGGGTTGACTGCCGAATTCAGCAGAGCTGCGAGGGAGGAACTGACTTAAGGGGAAAACTGAGACTCAGAGCTGACTGTGGGCTACAGCTGGGGTTGCCAGGGTGAGAGATACTCCCAGCCTCACACAAGAGTTCATTGAAAAGTGGGCTAGACAGGAGCAGGTGAGCTGCACTGTTCCCTCTCTGGCACCTGCCCCAGAGGCAGCGCAGCAGGGTCA